>JACXGK010005716.1:0-19552 GCA_016801125.1 Novumbra hubbsi
CTTCCAACCCTAAACCACTACGGACTAGGTAGTACTATATCAGTCCATACTATCCTTCCAACCCTAAACCACTACGGACTAGGTAGTACTATATCAGTCCATTCTATCCTTCCAACCCTAAACCACTACGGACTAGGTAGTACTATAACGGCCTGATTCCATAAGAGGAGACAAGTCGTGTTCTTGTTAGGAGGCAGGATTCTACGCAGTGTCCCTTTAAAACAGAACTCCATTTTGCTAATAAACTTTAAGATGGATTCTAATAGGAGTCACCCATGACTTTGCATGCCCATGACTTGTAGACATTTTAGTTTTAAGGTTTTCTAGAAATCTCAAAAGAGGTTGTGATTTCTTTGTTATAAATATATCAGTCTATACTATGCAGATTGTAGTGTTTATAGTGTTTATCGTGTTTATATAATTAGAATGCCACTATTAATGCAGATATATTATGGATTTATTTAATATTAAACATCTTACACATATTAAACATCTATATGCTAAATGTTATAACAATAACCAATGCTTTTTGGTTTTTCTGGGAAAGAAGAAGTGCTGTTTAGAAACGTTTAGTGAAAGGTCAGTGTAGATTAATGTTCCAGTCTGGCTCTTGTCCACTGTTTGCCATGAATGAATTGTGCTGAGAGACTTAGTGGCCACCTCACACCTCTGTTTGTGCCAACTCCCACTCAAGGCCTACCTACACTTTTCTTCCTACTCATCCATCAATGCAGAAACCACCACTACAGCGCTAAATTACAGCCACAGGCTGATACAAGTTGCATGCTCTACATTTGTCTTTGTTATGCAGTTACTCCACTTAAATTCCAGCCTAAGGCCCAAATTGTATACTTAAACACCATTATTCTGAAACAAGACATGTAATCGATTATGTCAAATGTGTATTTGAGAATAAAATATCTTATATTTCATTATATTTATATATTAATATATTTGATATATTGCCTACAGTGGACAAAATGTGTTTGTAGCTGTGTCCTGCATTACAGGTTGCAAAAATGAGGAAGATCCAAATATAAATAAATTGTGAGTTAGCTATTGGTGTCTCAGAACGCTGAAGACATTTGCATGATTTTGTCTATGACACAAAAGCACCACAGTGCTACACTAGAGTAAGTCAGTCTCAAATTAACGGCGCATTACACCTAATGTTCTTGTATCAAATGTAGTATTGAAGGTTGTTTTTGTGTTCCATGTAATGTCACAAAGAGTATCAGTCAGGGCTCGGGAAACGCTACTGGGCCTCACTGCTGCCATCTGCTGAGGAAGGAGCCACCTTTCAACAATAAAGCCAGGCATGTATGTAAGGCTCAAAATATATAACCCTAACCCTAAAAAGAAAAACGATTAGACACATAAACTCACACAGACACACATCCAACCACACACACACGCACACACACAATACACCTATACTAACATACACACACACACACACACTTATAAAAACATGCAGTATCTCCACTGACCCCATTAAGATTAGACTGAAAGCATAGTGTGCCAGGCTAGGTGTGGTGGTTGGCTGTTAGAATTCTGTAGAAAAGTTTTGACGTGAGCTCAAATCCAATCAACAAATATTTACCAATGTTTGAGTAGAAGCCTTCTTTATGTAATGACATTATTATTATGTATTATCAATGGGCCTATATGACTCAGTTGGTACAGCATGGCACTTGTTACGACAGTATTAAAGGTTACTTGGAATAGAAGTGTCCACAAAATGGCATATATTATTTACATGGACGACTGCCTTTGACAAGTTGACGCAATGGCCACACAATATATATTTTTGGGAACTACTCACAGATGACACTTTCTCTGTTTTAGAGATATAGTGTCAGTGATCTCTTTATTCCAAAATAATCCAAGTTCCTGTAGTTGTGGTTTTGAGTCAATTATAGAAATGAGACAGGGCAGGGTTTCCATTTTCTCAAAACTAATACTATCACTGTTTACAGGAACAGAATTCTTTCTAAACTATGCACTGCGTTTGCACATTTAAAAGCTTTATTTCATTCCACAGATCAGGATGGTTTCTTGACTTAAGCTCATTTTAAACATTGCAGTTGCTGGCTCAATGAGGTAGCTGAACATTAAGAAAAACTCATGTTAGCTAGCTAAAAACTTAAACCAGTTTGCTAGCTTAAAGTGGAACTTATGTTAAGTTATGTGTGCCAACTTCTAAAGTTTTTCCTGTTTGTTTAAAATGAATTTTGACTGGCTGGCTACGACACATATGTACCATGACTGTCTAAGTGCAAGTTATTGGTCCATAAAACACAGAAGCTATGGAATGCCATTTGGATGACAAATAACACTATTTGACACATAAGAAAGCAGATCAATTCACCTGTCAAATACCATACAATGCCAGCTAGAATTATTTGCACCCTAGGTAAGTATAAAAAAGTCACTTTTTTATTCATAAATCTTATGAACAAAATCTGAATGAATGACATATATTCCAATTTCACTTTTTAAGGTTAATCTGTGTCTTTGGGAGCTCTTAAAGTGTCATCCATGACATCTGGTTTCCCATTGGTATAAATAGGAGGCGACACACTGGCTTAACCCCCTCTGCCATCTAGCAACATTAGACCAGCCAGAGAACACAAAAGGTTACGGTCACGTCCCCCTCAGGAGATGTGCCCCCTCCTGGTCCAGCCAGGGTCCAGTGTGAGGCGGTGCCCAACCTTCTAATCACCAACGTTCCCTACCCACTGTTTTTTGTTTTCCTTTTGCATTTTAACACAAAAAGGATGATTACTCACACCTGTTCCTTGTGTTTCTCCTGTGTAAGAGTTCGGTTTGTTTCCCCCTTCCTTGTTGTTGTTCTCTGTGAGCGATCATAGACTATATGCCTTGTTCCTGTTTATTTTCCATTTATTTTTGTCCGTGGTTTTTCTGTGTGTGTTTTTGAACGCTCTATGAATAACTGGCCTGTTGCATCGATTCCTGCATTTTGATTCATCTCTGGCGCTACATGCCACAGTTACTGAGACAAAAGTGTGTTGGCCTTCACCAATCAACCAATGACAGTAAGATGTTTTTGCCTGAAAATACCCATTTCAATATTATAAAGGTTAAACTGGAGTTGTAAGGAACCTTCCAAGAAGAGGATTTGCTCCCAATGAGATGAATGGTTTAAGTGTCAAAAAAATCTCCAAGAATCAGAGTTTGAGAATTGCAGATGTTAGTTACATCTTTGGGTCACCAAGTCTAGAGATTAATATTAAACTTTCTGGCAACAAACACCCGTGACTGGTTAGGCATAAAAAGAGCTGTCTGTTCAAAATGCAGATTAAAAAGTAGATTGAAAGCATTTGGTATCAAAGACAAACTCTCCTGCTCAACAATATGCACTCAAAGGTAGCCTGTGTTCATAGCTGGTCATAGATTATCAAAGAATCAACTTTGTAAACCCTTCGTCCGTTACAGCCAGAAGAGGTCTGGTCAACCATCCTGGTTCTTCTCTAAAATGTTTGGGTTTCCTAAAATGGGTTTCCTAAAATGGGTTTCCTAAAATGGGTTTCCTAAAATCTGTCTCCCATTAGGTGTTTTTACTAGTGGCTGGGCTTCAACACTGTTATTGTGTGCTCCTTGGGGTTTCAGTCTGGGTGTTTTTGTAAAAGCACTTTGTGACAACTGCTGATGTAAAAAGGGCTTTATTAATACATTTGATTGATTGATTGGTTAACTTCGATAACCGATAATAACCAGATCAATTATTCAAATTGTAACTGTGGTTGGCAATAAATGTTAACATACATCTTTATTATAAAAACATGTGCTTAAAGCACACGTTTTTTCAATCGTTAACAAATATGTTACGTTTGTAACTTAATGAACAAATAACGGATTAACAGATTAATAGTTTTGGTGCCCAGCTCTGCCTATACTATCGGCTCACTGTACAAACAACTGACTCATTTTAAGTGGAAAAATTGTGACGCAAAGATTTTCATTGTGCCTGAAAATGTGAGGGTTGTACTTTTTCAAACATCTATAAAAATACTGTATAAGAATATTGTACCACAACTACGGCACCAGCTGATACGCATACCCAATATTCACAATGCTGCACTAACTGAATGCCCTCTTTGCAGCTAATGGAGAGAGGAATGGTTTTTATTCTAGCGACTTTGGTGAAGCCCACTACTTGCCGCTTTCTACATAATATTGGGAGAATTGTTCTCTACATTTAGTAGCAGCCACTCCAAATCACTATTCGTTCCACTCACTTTTGCCCCAATGGAACATCTCCCTTTGACTCTGAAAGCCCATTGAATATTTCAGTCAGCAGCGAACACTGAAAATAAACTCCTAAATTCCTGTGTAGAGAACGTAGTTCACAATTGCGTTCTTTTTTCACTATATATTGTGTTATATCCATGATCTGGTTAAGGTAAGCACAAAGAGTGACGGATCGAATAGTCAATAGAAAGGTGATATGGAGATAAGGAATGTTCCAGCAGTCAATACGGAAATTCCAAAAGTCTGACATACTATTACAGAGGCAACTGAAACCTAATCGATTATATGAAATGCCCCTCCCTTGGACTTAATAAAAACTGTAAACCCTCCCCAAGACTGAAATGAAAAAAGCATGACCCTCCCCCATTTCCCTCTGTGTCTCATAACGTTAAATTCCGATCTCTCCCTTAGAGGAATGGTCTCAAATCCCTTCCCTATGAGTCATCAAATGTTAGAGAAGATTACTCAGAGCTATTATCTTGGCTTGATTAAGATTTATTTTTACAAATCTCACTCAAAAAATAAAACAATATTTTCACAGCCCATGCCAATATTTCTGGAAGGCACTGTACTTTGATTATCTTATGTTATGTGCATTGCATTTTGGATAGCTCCTGTAGCTTAAGATTGGAACCTGGCTAGAACTTTGGGCAATGCATTATATCTGTAAACAAGAATGTTTGAAGTTAATGTTTCAAATTATATTTTTCAACAAAATAGTTCTCCTTATACTCGCTTTAAACACCACACAAAATATCCTTCCCATCCCAAACCACCCTGGGCAAGTTAATACTATTTGGTTCTCGTTCGGTAAGGGAAGACGAGGAGGAGGCAAGTTGTGTTATTGTTTAGAGGCAACATTCGACACAGTGCCTCTAAATATTATTTCATAAAGAAAATGCATACAAATAGGCCCTTAGTAGTTACTAGGTTGACATGTGTGGCAAGTCCTTATATGAATGGCAACAGGCCCAACACACGCTACAGAGAAAGTTAAATGCAAAACAGATTGAAACCAGAGTGCTAGATTGTGGTTTGTTGGTAGAACCTGTAACCTTGCCTTAGTAAAGATAAAATTGCAAAAATAACTTGTACACACACTTTGGTTGGTTGGTCCTTGCTCAGGCTCGTTCCAGCGACTTAGGAAGTACCCACAATGCTTTTCGTCAGAGCACTGATGCATGCTGGGGTGAGGTCTGGCCAGAAGTCAGAAGTACATGTGACTTTGATCACCCTCCTCCACCACCCCATTGTTTCCTTTTCTCCTCCTTCACAATTAAAGATTCAGTGGTAATTAACTGCATGGCTTCCTCTGCCATTAGAACCAGGTTCACAGCCTTCCTATTAATGCACAGGCACGCACCACCGCCATTAGCAGCCATGAGAAGTGGAATGTTCTGACTGAGACCCTCCAGAGCAAATAAGGGCACACACACTGTGACGCACACGCATGTACACACAGACATACAAAAAAAAAGCAAACACACACATTGACTGCATAAACTCAACACATACACCAGAGAGAGGGTGCATTCTTTAGCACATATGAGTTAGAGGCTTCGTTTAGACAGGTAGCCTCATCTGGACAATCAGATCTTATTCAATACTGATCTGATAAAAAACTAAGTGTTAGTGAAAAGAATTTCAGTTGGGCGGCGTGTATGAACTGATCAGCGGCGTCTCGCTTAAACTTTATTTTTTGATGAATGCCTTGCCTCATCACAGCAACTCCCAGTGGACTCAGGACAGTTGATGTTGAGATGTGTCCTCTGAAGCATAGCTATTGCCCTATTTGTTTTATCACACTGCTCATTGAACCAGGAATGCAAGACCGGAGTCTTTACACACCAGTGGGACCACATTCTTCAGTCTTCTCCTGTGATTGAGCTTACAACTTTACCACTCTTTTTTATTTTGCTTATAAAAAGGGCAATATAATAACACGCAAAAAATTTACTGTAGCAAAAATGACCTTTATGTTCAAAATTGTTTTCTGTCAGCAATTTGCTTTTCTGATCTCAGCCAGTATAGCAGGTTGTCTATTTCAGTCCAAGAACTCTTTTTATTTTATTTTTTCTGTTCAATGTTAATGAATAACTAAATGTGTGAGGAATCAGCACATTAACTTTTACCTTAGACACTAATCAATGCCAGTGCGGTCCCTCGTAATGAGGAAGACTTAATCAAAGCATCGTTGAGGGTTTGTACTGTAAGCAGTGGCTCATTCCAGTCCAGACATAGCAGAGCAAGAACAACATCATTTGTTGCAATTTTTACGTATGAAAATCAATGCATAAGAACAGATCTAGAAAAACAAACACACATACATACATGAACAAGCTGTACCAGACCATAACATAGCCGGCAGCGTAGTGTAAAACTCCAGGTGGACTAACGAGAGGCCTGATAAATGTCTTAGTCCAATCAGAAGATCAACAGAGGGCCACATGGAACATGTAAACATAGAGCTGTAAACTAGACCAGTAGTCATGAGGCATCACATCCTGCAACACCTGAAGTCAATTCAACGCATATCAATGAATTACTTACGGATGTAACTATCGTGTTAATTAATAGATGATACTAAAGGACACCTGTTTCCAAAGCTTGGATGTTAAACATAAGTACCAAGTCCTTAAACAGCTCCTCTTAGGTCTACTCTGCTGGTGTAGGTTGGTTTAGGACTTGAACAAATATGTATCTGGCCCTCTGCCACCTAATGTGAAAACCAAGTTATCTATTATAACATGAGTAAAGAGAAAAGCTTCACACTCAATCAACCGTGGCCTCTGTCTTGTCCCTCTCTGACAGTTTGAAGCACCTACAGTTACCTTCCACTCTAAGCGTGTGTTTTCACCGAACATGGCTCTTCGTTTAGATAAGACAGGGTCTCCTCATGCCAAATATCTTCGAGACAAAATCTTTACAAAATAAGTCAACGGAATATGTAAATGTCAAATGCCACTTTAGCATTGCAAAGGTATTTTAAAGAGCGGCGTGTGGTGTTAACAGTAGAAGGCGATGGAAAACCGCTTAGGCAAGAAGCATCAACGAGCGAGGCTCCTTAAAGGCCTTGGCCAGTTGGCTTTGCTTTGGTGAAAAGAGGATACGATATTCTCAATCGTGCACCTTTCCACCCTGTATTGAACAACGCCAGCATGATGTGTAGCATCTCTTACACTTTCCCGATGGTAACTGATTGATTTTACCGAGTGTGTGTTTGTATGTTATCTTTGGCCTCACTGTCTTGCCCAGTGAGGTGTGTAGTGCATTGACACCGGGGGGGGGGGTCAGAGGGCAGTAGGCAGATCCTGCTGACAGGGATCAGGATGAGGATGTGTGCCAATGGAAGTGCCCGGATTAGCCTCCTCCTGGAACCACCCCCACCTCCTGCCCATCTCCGCTCCTCCACCTCAATGGACTTTGTCCCCCTCTGCCTCCTCCACGCTCCTCTGCTCATCCCTTTAATGAATTCATAAGCACATCTCTGTCCCCCACAACATCGCATTAACCCCCCCGGCCACGGGAGGCATCCTGTCTGTGTCTCAACGACGTCCCGGCATTCGGACCTTTCACACTCGTCCAAACACCTGCCCCATAACACCTTGCTCCGGCTGTATTTCTACCCAACACATGATATAAACAATAATGCCGTAACATGTGACCAACGTAATGAATCATAGTGACAAGTAGCTGCCCATCGCTTACTGCTCTCCAACATTACACAGGGGTGTCAGGTGTACCACGTTTTGGCAAAGGGTGTTTTTATGGAAGTCACATGCCAATTCCAATGAAATTTCGAAAACCTTGACGAACATTTGCTTTTTACTCATGATAAAACTACTGTTCCCGTGGAGCGAGGTGAAGTCATTGAGCCAGGTCATGCTACGCTGGCTGCTATCTGAAGGACGGAGAGGGTGTAATTGAGGGGCCATTAGCTCAGCATCACAACTAGTCATGCAGAGATGGCTGGTAGATTGAGCCATGGTGATCGCACAGTCCCACAACTGTAACGGTACCCCCTACCTGAGTGACTCCTCAGCTCTGCTGGCTCACCCGACCGCCCATGTGAGTCTGAACACAAACACATCAGTTCTGGATAATCACATAACCCTAACCTTTATTTAAACAACTATTTAGAAAGCTCTCCTGCAAACATCTTAAACGATCAGTTCAATCAATAAAAACGTATTTCATAAAGTTGTTTTTAACTCGGCAATTATTTAAGAAAATTGCTTTTACAGATGTCCAGCCTTAAACCCCAAGATCACTCGCTGTGGTTTAGAAATAACTCTCTATTCGGGTTGTTACCTAGGAAGAAACCTAGAGAAGAGCTGAAGGGGTGATTTGTCCTCTTCTGGCTATGCCAGGTAAAGATTGTAGGGTGAAAAGTAGGGTCACTTTGTTTGTCAGTATATATACACGTTCAGGTGACCAGTGGCTCAATAAATACAGATGGCCAGAGTCTTTAGGCAGAATCCAGATCAACAGCCATGTTGACTTGGACAGGACAACCTTATGGGTGCTGTAAGGGGCAGGAGTCATGAGGTAGAAAGTGCCTGCTACAAAACCAGTTGGACTTTGAACAAGAAAAGCAAGGAGTCATCAAGCCTGGTAATCCAGAGGTGTGGTCCAAGGGCCCAGGTTTTACGGGAGACCAGAGAGAAAAGAGGGAGCATGAGTTAGATCATGAAGGGCACCTCGGTATAGGACTCCGACCGGCACTAGACATTAACACATGGCGACCGACACTACACGGATTGAGCGTAAAAATTAGGTATGAGGAAGGCGGAATAATAAGGCCCAGGGCCAATCAGGCAGAAAACCAGGCTTCATCCAATATGCTAAGCTCCACACCACCAAAGGGACAACAACCAACCACAAACCACCTTGAGACAGAGTCGAGTCTAGCTTTAAAGATGGCATTGTTAGTTCATTAGCTATACCAGTCAAAAGTCAATTAGCTCGTAAAACACATGTTGAATATGTCTCATTTGATTTGACTTTCAGTGGGAAAGATATTAAGCACACAGTACACCAACACCAGAAAGGCAGCACCTTCAGGTACAGGCCCAAAAAATATAAACACAGGCAGCTTCTAGAACAACAGGGTCTCTAGCAACGGTCTGCAGAACTTGCATGTGACTTCCTTGCCAATGGATGAGGCACAAGATTCAGGAACAACCGCGTCTCATTGGCCAGCAGAGAGTGCATCTAATATGTGCAGGTTTCAAAATGTGTCAGACAGTTATGGATTGACTTGTGAATTTTTTTTATATGATCTGCAATGACTTCTACATCAGGAATTAATTGTGAGAACTCATTGAGGAATACTTTGAACCGCCTATAGGGCCTGTAAATAGTAGCCATGATAATTGATTGAGTAGACTGTATAGAATCATCAGTACAACCTCAACATTCAGAAATTCGTCAATTTCTTTGGTATAAATTCAAACTGTTTAAACAAAAACAAGATAACACACATTTATAGATTGTGTGTGTGTAATTACACATTTACCACACAGAATAGACATCAACCAAAACACAGGAAGAGCTGTCAATGACCTCCTCCCTCCCCCGAGTAATAAACTGGACCATTTAGACCAGGTTTAAGCTTTGCAATTACCTATAGGTCATTCCACAACAGAGGGGCGTAGGAGCTAACGGCAGACTCCCTCAGATCAGAGGAGACCCGCTGAACCCAGTTCTAGTCAAGGCTGTGATTACATTTGATAATTGCTGGATTTCCAATTTAAACGTGAGGTAGAATGGGGTCTTCTATAGAAATATCTTATAAAAATATAACAGCCAATGGTCAGCCATTCTGGTAGCCTAGAATTCAAGTGGAAGAATACATCCTTTTATTGCTTCTTCTTTACAAAACTCAAAAAAGAAAAACACAACAAAGGCGCGGCTGACCGGAACTGAGGCTTCACACAAAGCACAAACAACGAACCACGAACTGAACATACCCAAGGCAACTTAAATAAGATCCCCAAAAACAGCTGCCACTAATTGGGGAGAATAAAACAGGCAGCACAGAGATGCCTAGAGGCACCTCCGCTGACAGGTCCTGACTGTGACCCCAGGGCACATAGAGATGCCCAGAGGCCCCCAGCCAGGACCTGACATACAGACAAACACACTCCCACACACACACAAGCACCTACAGCTTGAGAATGACACAAATTATAATGTTCACAAAGACTGCAGCCTCAGATATGCATATACCCCAGAATGTCATGAAGAGTGATCAGATGGATTTTAAGAGTGATCAGATGAATTTCCACTGCATTTCAGCCCTGCTGACATCATGTCAGTGTTCCTCTCATTAACACAGATAAGAGTGTTGACAAGGACAAGTCTGGGGAATTCTGGAGAATTACAGACTGGAAGCTTTGAAAGGAGGGTGGGGTTCTTCCTCTGTTAACCATGGTTACCTGCAAGGAAACACGTGCAGTCAATATTGCTTTGCACGAAAAGGGCTTCACAGGCAAGGATATTGCTACTAGTAAGATTGCACCTAAATCTACCATTTATCTGACCATCAAGAACTTCAAGGAGAGAGGTTCAATTGTTGGGAAGAAGGCTTCTGGGCACCCAAGAAAGTCCGACTAGCGCCAGGACCATCTACTAAAGTTGATTCCGCTGCAGGATAGGGGCACCACCTGTCAGCAGTCAGGTGTGAGTACATCTGCATGCACAGTGAGGCAAATACTTTTGGATGATGGCCTGGTATCAAGAAGGGCAGCAAATAAACCACTTCTCTACAAGAATAACATCAGGGACAGACGGATATTCTGCAAAAGGAACAGGGATTGGACTGCTGAGAACTGGGGTAAAGTCATTTTCTCTAATGAATCCCCATTCCAAATGTTTGGGGCATTCGGAAAAACTATTGTCCGAAGTAGAAAAGGTGAGCGCTACCATCAGTCCTGTGTCATGCCAACAGTAAAGCATCCTGAGACAATTCATGTGTGGGGTTTCTTCTCAGCCAAGGGAGTGGGCTCACTCCCAAGAATGGTACCAAAACATGCCCCAAGTGCAACTTCTCCCAACCATCCAAGAACAGTTTGGTGACGAACAATGCCTTTTCCAGCATGATAGAGCACCTAGCCATAAGGCAAAAGTGATAACTAAGTGGCTCAGGGAATAAAACATTGAAATGTTGCATCCACGGAAAGGAAGCTCCCCAGACCTTAATCCTATTAAGAACTTGTGTTCAATCCTCAAGAAGCAGGTGGAAAAACAAAAACCCACAAATTCTGACAAACTCCAAGCATTTATTATGCCACAATGGGCTGCCATCAGTCAAGATGTGGCCCAGAAGTTAATTGACAGCACACCAAGGCGAATTGCAGAGGTCTTGATATAGATGGGTCCACACTGCAGATATTGACTCTTTGCATAAACCTAATGTTATTGTCAATAAAAGCCTTTGACTCTTATGAAATGCTTGTAATTATACTTCTGTCATGTCCTGGATGCGGGCCCCTAGCCATCTCTGTGCTTTGGGGCTCCCATTCCGGGCATGGCACATGGAGAGGCCTCTAGCCATCTTCATGCCGTTGTGGGCTCCCCAGTCAGATCAGCTGCATTCAGTTGACTCTGATTGGGGAGCCTACTTAGGTTAGGTTTTCACCACACCCGGTGTGGTTTATTGTTTGTGCTTGTCTCAACAGTTCACGGTTTGTCTCTGTTTTATTTCCAATTCATGTGAATACTCTACACGTTTCTTTGTACATCGTTTCATGTTTGTTAGCCCCTTTCATTTACGTTGTTAGTTCGTGTAGTTTGTATTTGTCTTGTTTGGATTAAATCACCTTTTCTTTACACAAAATGTCAGCGTATGGTTCCACCCCACAACAAAACCGTGACAACTTCAGCATACCATAATAACATCTGACAAAAAGATCTAAAAACAATGAGGCAGCAGACTTTGAGAAAATAAATATTTGTGTCATTCTTAAAACCTTTGGCCACAGCTGCACAGGCAAGACCAACCTTGAGAACTAGAGTGAGTAACAATTAAGTGAGATATAATATAACTTTTATAACACTATTACATTTGTTGGAGCAATCTCAACCACACATAATATCTTCGACTTCACTGTAATTGTCTTGTAACTAAAAACGTATTGCTTTTGTCAGTATGACCTTCACACAGTACCTCACAACACTTTAAATGCTTTCAACCTTTTCTATATATAGTAAAGACTTCCATTGTTACCTAAAAACATTTACTATTTCTATAACGATGGTTCCCATTTAGAAATAATTTCCAAGATTCTTCCATGCTAAAAAACATTAACCGGGAAGGGCACCGAAAATAGTGTGACCAGCACTGCTGGCTTGGCATGGGACGGCATCAGGGCACCTTAGGCCCTGCAGCCAGGGAGGCAGTGTAGATCGAGCGGAACCACAGTTTCGTAGTTGGCCGTACTAATAAAGAGTTGCAAGTCTTTATGACCCCATTGCTCAACATCACATGCTTCCACTGCTTGGATATGACCTGAGATAAGACTAGGGCGAATAATAGCCCAGTGCAGAGCTCACTGACTACTCATAGTCGCACTAGATCAGAGAGAGAAAATACAAGACGCAACCAGTCCATTATAAGCCTAGCTTTTGCTAACTACACCAAAGACAATCCAAGGAGGGCAGTCAGAGTTTTACTCCAAACAGCAGCTGTACTTCATATCATGACCTACACAGATTTATTTGTCACACTAATAAAAGATAATCATGCAATAATTATGCGCAACTCTCGAACATTATGTGTATTATATATTTTAGCTTGCCACATTTGGGCATATTATCTGAAACAACATTTGCTGGATTAATAACTGAGGTGCGATTCATTTTGCAATGCAACCACAGTAAGAATATGCATCTTATTGTAGCATAAGATCACAGAACCAATGAAATGCTAAAAACACAGGTACGTTACCAAAGAATTTTGCTAACTTGCACAATAGCATGCCAGGAAACAAATTATAAATGATGGGTGTGGTTTTTAAATGTTTGAACAAACGTGTGTTTGTCATTTTTATTTCTAACATTTATTTTCAAAAGTGCTGCTCATACAAGAAATATAATTGACATTACAGCCAGTTGCCTTTTATTTGTTGAATCAATTGAAATTATATTATAAATCCACAGATTTTACAGAATATCACTGAATAGAAAAGTGCAGAAGATAAATCAGTCATAGATTGTAGCCTCTGACACATCCTAATCTCCATAGAGTGTGATACTGGTTTTTCTTTCGCATTTCATCATTCATTTATTCAATATGACATTTTTAAATAGCTATAAATAAAGACTAATGTTTTCTTTAGACTTCTAGTGTTTTTGACAACTTTCTAAAACACATTTAGACAAGGCAACGGTTTTCAACACATTTGCTTTATATTTATCCAGTATTGATAAAAGTCAACTTGTCCTGTAGATATTTACACGTTTGTGATTACGGTGATGGTGGTGTAAACCCACACAAAACAAGAACCTTAATAAAAGTAAACCTTAACATTCCCTCTGGAAGGGAAGAATGGTGTACCAACCCTAAGAGATGTTTTCCCAGTTGTGCCGCCAGGTTTCAAGGGGATTATGACTCCCCATGAACTGTTTCAGTCAATAGCCCCACTAACCCATTTTCATTTGGGAAATGTTGCCTAAATCAAAGTGGGTTGGTTAAGCACTAAAGGCCCCTTTTGCTTGCAGATTCTATAAATCCGGTCTTTCTGATAAGCTAATTGCCTTATCCTTGACAGCAGCATGCAGTAAAAGGGGCAGGATTACACCTTCATGACTTCAGGTTTTAGGTTATAAGTAGGTGTGTGGGAGGGAGGGGGGGGGGGGACTGGTGACTGGATTTATGTTAATATGTTTTCTTATGAACGATCTGAGACCTTTAGCTGAGTACTGTATCACTGTGAACTATGAAAAACCTCCAGTGTCACCGCACTGAAAATCCTTCATCTCGGATAAATAAAAACATCCTAGTAAGTCTGTCTGTCCCTGCCTTCTTCCTTTCTCTGTCTCTCTGTCTCTCCTGCGGTGTGTGTTTTTGTGTTCAAGGTAATAAAAACTCAGCTATCTATCAAATATAATTGTTGCGGCCCCATGAAAGACGGGAATTTCGACCTTTAACCTGCTTCCCACCTTGTCGTACACCACTAGGATGGTTAATCCTATCAATACAGAAATCAGATTGGAGCGTCATTCTCAAGTGTTTTAAAATTGTTTGCTTTCTGCTTTATAGTTTTATTTTATGATCACCTATGTACCATAAAAAAACATTCAGAATTACTATTGCCTTATATCCCAGGGTAAAAGAACCCTTCTACATGCAATCATATGCACATTGTATTGTACAGCCACTGACTGTTCCATAGCGCTGTGCAGCATCGTCAGTGGTGCTTAGAAATTGTTCTTACCCTCCACACCGTCATAAAAAGGAACCGTCATCTCCCACCGTCGTCTAACGTTCTGTTTTTTCTTAGTCTAAATGGGTTTATTAATGAGTTCATAACACATGAGCGATACTGAACCAGAGTGAAACTGCATAGCGTGACTTACTCAGACTACTTCCTGCATTGCTTTGCGAAGAGCCTCATAGCTGTTGGCTGCTCAATCCATTCAGAGGAAGCCATTAGAACAAACGACTCTCGGGGGCAGCAAAGCAGACCAGGCATGACATTTAGAAACCTAATCACCTACAAGTCCCTTGTGCAAGGACAAACCACATACTGTCTGCATACAAACACAACTAGAGGCAAGTGGAGGTGATGGCTTTCTACTGATATTCCCAAAGTCCTTGAGAACCCACAAGGCTTCTGGAGACAGGTCTGCAATGAATGATTTCACTCTGAAACAAGAAGTGATCCAAATTACTTTTATATACCTGTTGCTTCCTGAACACCCCTCGGACCCCCGCCCCACCCCTCTCGTTGCCCCTTGTGGTATGAGATACTATTAATAGGCAGTGGGGTAATCTTTAACTGCCTTAGTCGTGGGGAATCCCTGCTATTGATGCAAATAATGACCCCTTACAGTTCCTTGTTCCTACGTTATTATATTAACAGGAGTCATGGGTTGCTCTACTAGTTCAATTATGACAAAAAGTTATGACTGACGTTTTCTCTGCTGTGTACAAAAAGTAACACAACAACAATAAACATAAAAGTGATATTTAAATGTTGTAATGTTTTGGTTTACCCTCGTATAAGAAAAGGTTCTAAATTGGTTCTTCTGTTCCATTTCTGGTTCCAATGTGAAATCCTATGTGGAAAGGTTTTCAAGTGAAACCAACAATTAACGATTGTCTTACGTGGATAGCTGAAGGTTCTCAAGTGGTCCTGCAGTCTGGGCGGCAGCAGAGAACACATATCCCAGTAAAATAAAATATTGTCTCATTAATTAATTAATTAATTAATCTCACGGATATCTTCCCACACTTTCATGAAAGACAATAAAAAATAAATAAACATTATAATACTTTCTAAATAACTGACAGATAATGAAGCATTCACATACCTAATGCATACATATTTTAATAAATATATAACATAGGTTACCAAGTCAAATAAAGGGAATATTTTAAAGTTTGATGGGTGCCTTATCCAGACTGCAAGTTTCAGCTCTGGCATAGATGTTCAATAGGTTTAGATAGATTTAGATAGATAGGTAAATCAGGACTCATAGAAGGACACTAGCCCAATGTTTTGTTCTTATCTATTCTCTGGTGCTTTAAGATGTGTGTTTCTGGTCATTATCCAGTTGGAGGACCCATGACCTGCATCTGAGACTGTGTTCTCGGACACAGGGCTGTACGTATCCCTCCGGAGTGCCTTGATAGTATTGAGATTTCATTGTGCCATGCACAGATTCAAGGCACCCTGCGCCAGAAGCAGCAAAGCAGCCCCAAAACATAATCGAGCCTCGTCTGTGTTTCACTGTAGGTATGGTGGTCTTTTCTTTAGGCAGCGAACATAAAGCTGATGTGACTTGCCAAAAAGCTCCAGTTTTGACTCATTTGTCCAAAGGACATTCTCCCACATGGATTGTAGTTTGTCAATATGCTTCTTTTTTTTTTTTGTGGACTCCTGGGTCACACTTTTACTCAATAAGTGACAGTTGGTGCGATTTGAAACTGATGTACCTTCACCTTGGAGTTTCGTTTGTATCTCTTTGGCAGTAATACTTGGTTCTTTTTCTACCATTCACACTATTCTTCTGTTCAATCTGGGGTCGATATTCCTCTTGCGGCCGCACCCAGGGAGGTTGGCTACAGTTCCATGGACCTTGAACTTCTTAATAATATTTGCAATTGTAATCACAGGTACATCAAGCTGCTTGGAGATGGTCTTGTAGCCTTTACCGTGTCATTTATTATTTTCTTTTTTATCTCCTCAAAATCTCCATGTTCAGTGTTGTGCACTAAACAGCACAGTGACAATGTTTCTCCATTTAGATAGGCTGAATGACTGATTACCAGATTGGAGACATTAAATAATTAAATAAACAAATTAGTTTCTAGGAATGCATTATTTCAATGAGCTGAAGGGTACCAACAGATTTGAGCATGTCTGTATTTGCATATCATGTTCTGCAAATGCAGGAGAAAGGAGGAACAGAGGTCCAAGCCTCAGCACATCTTATCACAGGCAATTGGCTGTAAAAGAAATCCAAAGACTCTTGAGCCACAGGCATGATCAGTATAACAATACTGACGCGATTACATTTTGCTGGTTTAACGCAGGTTTACTTTGTGTTTAAGAAGGTTATTTACCCCATAAAGCAATATAGGAATTAAATAAATCTAAAAGTCAAATTCATGCATTCACACATCATAACACAGGCAGCATGAACAAAAGATATGGAGAAATCATTCCATATTCACAATAAACATCTTACATTGGCACATTTTTATTGGATGGACCAGAATATCCTGATTTCTCTTTGCAAAACTGATTTGCTTTTCTCATACGTGAGGCTCCCAAGAAATGACCATAGTTGAGAAAAATGACTCAATCAAATTTATTGAGTTCTGTCCAGTGATATAGAAAATCATGTTTGATCCAGTGCAGTTACATTTAAGTAAATAAACATTTAAAACCATATTTTTTTGTTGTTATTTCAACTTCTTTTAAAATATATGATGACTTTTCCAGCAGTGCAAGATACATTTGTACTAGTGGTGTTTTTGCTCAGCCGTTAATCAACTTCTAGAAATTGAAAAATATACTGCACTTGATTCAGTGCTATGGAGCGGTCAGGATTAGCGTTTAGGGCATTAAATACGAGGGGTCCCTCTTGTGGTCAAAAAGATGAATGACAGTGACAAGCATTTTATTTATCTCTCAGCCAGAGAGCTAGAAAAAACATGTACAGTGTATATGAATGCTATACTTATGCAACCAGGTAATTGCAAGGTTTTTATATTTAATTTTTCCCCCTTCGAGGATTTCAGTTTGTTTTTCAATTGAATGTTTCACTATATAGGTCACATTAAAAGTGAAAAACACCTGGCATTGTAATGTGTAGACTTTTTATATCCACTAGGTCTTTATCCCTCCACTTGCTCTTTATCAACTAACTATAGTCTACACGCAAACCAAAACCTGAGCAGTGTTTTTAACATGCAATTATCACATAGAAGAGTATATAGAACAAAAAAGGGATCACCATCCAAGACGTCACAAGTCATGAGCGGAATATGCATTTTAGGAGCAGTCATTTACATTCTGCTTGGTTGTAACGACACACATTGGTCACCTGACAGAAAAGCATGTGAACAAGCTTTCAATGTGAATAACTCTTTGAACCCACATCGGGCACCACATATGGGGGGCGTTCACTTTAGGTCTTGATGAATTTGCATATTTTAGTTCCATTGGTCCTTAACTGGACTCTCCACCCAAGTAAAACAAACTTGCGGCTATTTAGGGGCATGTAGCAACTAAACTAAAATCTTACTGGTATATAGCAAAAATAATGGATAGTGGGCTCCGCTATATAACTATCCAGTTGGAAGTATGGGTAAAACATTCTACCACATTATCAAAGAGATGGTCAAAAATGAACAACACTATTGGAAGTGAACAGCATACAATGAAGACAAGCTCAACCTTGACTTAGATTATACATTTTAATTAGCAGAAATGAAAGACCCCAAGTATCCAGGACACGATGAAGTACATCTGTACTCACATGCCCATGAACTCATAACAAGATGTGAGATGTGCAAATAAAGCATTTACTCTAAAAGAAAACAACCAATAACATGCAAGAATATGCACTTAAGAATGAACAAAAAGACATCACTTGCGGTTCAAAATAAACCCCCCCTAAAGATGAAACTGAACATTGACAGAACCCAAATGCCAAAATTCAGACCATCATTGCAAAGCCATATTAAGTTAAAGTGAATGCAGAAAGTCCTCTTTGCCCTCTAAATGAACCTCCTAGCAAGTCGCACAATCTAAAACACTAACATTAGCATAGCACCTATACAAGCATGTACTACAAATAGCAAAAGGAAAGAAAAAAGAAAAAACACGAAAGTGTGCCAGATGAAGTCACAGCACCAAAACGTCTGAGAAAATGGGATTCATAACATGTCAAAATACACTGCTAGTCTCACATGTACCTGGCAATATACAGGCAGAACAAACTACTGTAGTAGCCTACTTTAAAGTCAGGAGGAACTGAACAGTCAAATGGCAGAACAGGAGTCACTGAAAAACACAGCTTTCTGGAGGAAAGCAGACAACATTCTCTAGCTTTCCTTTATTATACAATCAAAGGCCACTTTTAAAGCATTTTTTTAATTCATTTTATTTTTTACTTAAGTTTAACAAAACTTAGAACAGCATTAACAAAAATATCTTGCAGTTGCATGTTCTGCCAACTAGTGAAAAGTAAGTATTTACCGTAACATATACACATTAAATATGGTACATCTTAGTCCATGCAATTGCGCACAGCCAGTTGTGTATCATGTCATGTTTTCATTTGAATATTTGAAGTGTGTGGAAAGTTGTGACGTCCACCACCAGTGCATTACAGTCCAGGAGAGGAGGAGAGGCACAACTCAGCCAGACTTGAAGAGAAGGATGGCCACCTGGCCCAAGTAGAAGTAGATGAAATGCTTGGTCTCGTGGGTCACGTAGCTGCCGAAGTTCCTCCCAACAATACAGTGCCATGTAGGGTTGTACTTTTTGTCAAATTCCTATAGGGATTGAAAACAGGGATTTAGTGGTATATGACTGCA
>JACXGK010005716.1:19652-31878 GCA_016801125.1 Novumbra hubbsi
GGCTAAGACTGGACAGGTACAGAATACCTAGGGCTAAGACTAGACAGGTACATAATACCTAGGGCTAAGACTGGACAGTTCAACATACCTTTTTGATGTAGGCAGCAATGTCCTTCTCTATATTGTACTTCTCCATGGCTTGGGTAGCACAGTCCACTGCATCCTGCTGCATATCCTCCGACATGTCAGCGTTCTTGATTACTGCCTTTCTGTCAGTCATGATGTCTACAAACAAAACAATTGTCAAAAGCAAATGCCATTTACAGACTAATCACGACCAATATTGGGAGGGTGTCAAAACACAAAATGACAGCTCTAGTAAGGTGAAAATGTTCATGTTCAGCCGGAATTCACTGGTAACACGTGGCTATTTTCTTATCCCTTATGTTTGTTCACAGTGGACCTCGAATGACACGCCGACCAAGTGGATACGTTCAATAATATGCCATCGTCAACGCAGTTCTAGCAAAACCAATTGTTATGTCTTAGTATGTACTGGGCTACTTGTCTGTATTTCGATACCATATAACGTTGACTGACGACCCTGTGCTGTTAGGCCTACAATAATAGGCTACAGAGAAACTCGATACAGCTTGAATTAAATGACTAACCTAGGCAAAACGAAACAGCGACATTAAATTTATAAAACGAGGAATTTGTCCACTGAGTGATGCAAAGGAATAGTGTAAACCTCACTAGCAAGCTATTCTTTTACTTAGAATTACTAGAATATGAATGTTTGCTAGGTTCAACCTAACTAGGGAAATATGTTTGGCGGTGATTGCGCATTAGATTTTATTAATTCAATCATCTGCTATGCAAATGATTAATGGGAAAGTACATTAAAAAGAAAAACTTAAATTACAAACAACCAGAATCATCCCTATCCAATCCATGCAAGTCAACCGAGTGCGTGCGTGCAGAATACTACTAGACAACCATTGCTGCTCACCTTACGTACGGATTATTTTCCTTTCGAAAAACGGTATTTCTCCTTAGTAAATAATACGCTTTTCGAACTTGCTGGACCGTGTTGCGACAAGTTATTTGATAAGATTTACTCACAGCAAATATCTGGCAAAATGCCCTGTTAAAATACCTCCCCCGCCTTATACGCCACTTACCCTGTTATTGGCTGAGCTGCAGCCTCTTATGGTGTTGTGAGCATTTTCTAGCAGCTCCTCTCTTTCAGCATCTTATTTCATCCCACAATGCATCGTTGACAATGCACGGTGAGGTAGGTAGAAGGCCCCCCTGGCAATTGCAGCTGTATCGAGTATGGTAGATGTAACATCTTATTGAAAGCAGCTTCAATCAATGTATCAGTGATGTATGATATTTAATATTTCATAGCATTCCTTATTTTTCGCCTAATATCTCCAGTTTGAGTATAAAAACAAAATTTTTCTTTCCTCACTGCGGTTGCACACTAACCAATTAGCACAGGGTTATCACATACTGCTGACATATTCAGTAAAATTATACGACCTATTGGGAGGGCTCCTGAACACCGATGACGCCTACTACAGACAATTGGGTAGTTTCCTGACAAAGATTAACCCTAGTTCAGTATTTAAAATAAATTCCTATGGAGATCATCATTAGTACAGGATTAGTCTTAATCTGTGGCTATACAACAATTTGTAAAAATAACTTAGTGGTTTATGATTGTTGTGTATACCACAAGAGTATAAGATTAATATGTATATGAATCAACCACATTTTGTGTGATTAAACATTAAAACACACGGGGGTGTGGTATATGGCCATTAGAGCAGTACAAACTGATGTGTGTGGTCATACCCATGGTATATATACCAAAACTATCAGCTAATCATCTTCCAGGATTTTAAACCACCAGGTATATAATTAAGCAATAAATAGAAGTTGTGGTAATGGAAATATACCTACGCTACATGCTGAGGTATATTAATATTAGCATACCAGCGATAAGAATTCAAACCACTCGGTTTATTTGGCTCTACCAAGGTTTTCATCATTCAATTTTTTCTTTTTTACATTTTACATGAAACTCATATTTCTCACGAAAAAAAAAAAAAAAACAATACATAGTTTCAAGGTTTTATTGAAAATTCTATACTAACAGAAAAATGTAAACAGAGACTACCTGCACGAAATAATCCCCAACGATCCCAAATTATAATCCCTTATTTACCAGGCTCCTACGACTCCTTGCATCCTTTGATCCAACTTCCTGGTCCTCAGTTTCCTTTTCTTACTCCAAAAAAATGTTAATAATCCTTATCCTTTGATTCTGCACATATTTAAATGCTCAAAAATTGAAATAAACTCTGCAATTCAAAAAGTTGCATCTAGGATTCTTTAATTAGTTCAATTGATTTGATTCCTGGAATACGGATCCCGCTCCAAGCATCCATCCTTGCCTATCCCTTCCCTAAATCCTCCTCTGATCCGGCTCCAAGGATTGGGATCCACTGAGCCACTCCTCCAATCAAAACCTTGAAATACCAAGAAAAAAAATCAGAGGGAAACCATTAGAATCATGTCTGATTTGGGCCCAGCCCACTTATTTTGTGCACTTATGACATGTCACTACTAGAGATCCATTTAATAAAAATGTAAACTAACCAAAATATTAATAAAAGGATTAATATTTGTAAATAGTTGCACCAAAACAAGCCCAGAGCCAGAACATTAAAATAGCAACTATAAAATAAATGATTCATATATAACATTAAAGCCAAAAGGCACATCTTAGGAGCTTTGTCCTGGCACAAAACCAAAAACATGCACTGTATTTATCAGTGCTGAAGAGCTCGCCTAATAAGATGCTGGTACACAGAATATAGGAAATTGTGCTACATTCAAGAGACAATCATGCATCCTGTAGCAACCACTTTTTGAATAGATGCCATTAATCAACTATCATACCATTGCATCAACCTGAATCCTCCTAAGTCCTATGCGGATCAAGCAAATGAAATGTGCTCGACAACTCTTTTATTCCAAAACATTCTTTAATCCTTATCTTCAGTTTTTCTAAAGGAAGACACAATGGTAAAATACAGTTAAGCAATGAGACTCCCCCATCCTATGAAAATGATTATTCAACACTTACAAAAACTTTTAACTTGTGAACAGCTCAACTTTTTGGAATTTAAACACAAAAGGGTTTCAATTGTTGCCAAGAATTGAGGAAAGACAATTGTAAATTAAAATGTATTCCAGAAGAGGACAAAAACCAAAGAACAAATGTAGGCAGGACGAGGTAAGGTGACATGGGGGGCTGGACCAAGATACCATGGGTGGGGGACGGGGGGAGGTCAGACCTACATACCAAGACCTTCCACAAGGACATCAGGAGATGAAATGGAAACTAAATCAAATCTACAGCTGACTTCTGGAACCACTCAAAAGGGTTAAAACAAGCAAAAGGGAAAAGGCTTCACAGGGATCCACCGACAGGGGCGACACACGGTGGCGGTAGGAGCCAGGTTCAGGAACGTGAGCGGGAGCGGCTGTCTCGAGGAGAGTAGCGAGGAGATCCTCTGCCACCACGGGCACCACCACTGCGAGAGTTGCTGCGGCTTCGACTGGCGGCGCTGCGGCTGCGGCTCCGGCTGTGGCTCCTGGAGCGGGACCTTCCATAGCTCGGGCTGCGAGGACCATCCACTTTCACGCGGACATAAGCGGTCTCTCCCTGGTAGACACACAAAAGCAACTGGACGTTGAAACAAAAACCATTTCCACCGAAAACTGTTCCTTCCAACGCATCAAAACAAACCTTTAGTTCTTGGAAGGCTGCATAAGTAGTCGCTGGATTGAAAATGGGGAAAAGATTGAAGTGTTAGTCACCATACTTACCTTACAAAAAAAGAACACCATCCTATCCTCACAACAAAATCTGTCAATAACCAATAAAAGCTAAAAGCATACCTCATGTGACCGGAATTTGGTGTTATCCAGCTTTCGAACAGCATACGTCATGTCTTCTTTGCGCACAAACTCCACCACCCCAGTTCCATCTCTGAACACGTCTGCATAACACACGTCCCCGGCCTCACGCATGTGATCCTTCAGGTCCTGCCAGCTGCCACTCTGGGGAAGCCCTTTGGGGATAAAATAAGGAATGACTTAAACGCGTTTAACCCAGTGAGGTCAATTTGGGATGGGTGGTAGGCACCGTAACCTGACTAATGCAACACTTGGAAATACATTCGCGTGAAAACATTGTTCATATTCTCTTTTATTGCCCATAAAATGGAGAAAATAATTTGTTTAAAGTGCCCTGACGGCTTGATGTACAAACAGAAGCGAATCCAAACGCACACAAACTCCACCAAATGCTCCTTAGACACAGAAAAGCAATGAATGCTTCCAGTTAATCAACAGACAATTCCCAAGCAGTGTGTCTCAGCCACAGTACGGACCCTGATGTGCTAAAGCAGGTCCATGTTACTAATCAACAGAAGCCATCGGTTGTGTGGGTTGTGCTGTTGGGTCTGCTCTCTTCATGATCACATTTTGTAGAGAAAACTGCCATGTGAATAGTCACAGACTATCCAAACTGCCAAGCTGTCCTTTACATTTTTACAATGAGTCATTTAGCATAAACAGTGCATTCGGTAAGCATTCTGGCCCCTTTACGTTATGGACATCCTTTATAATTGATTAAATAAAATGTGTTGCCTTTAGTACGCACATATAGTATGCACACTTGGATTTTGGCAGTTTATCCTATTCCTCCACTTAGATTCTCTTAAGCTCCATCAGTTAAGATGGGGAGCATCAGTGAATAGGAATCTTCAGCTCTTCACACAAATGTTTAAGTGGCCCTTCGGCTGGGCCACTTAAGTACATAAATTGACTGATCCCAAAGCCACTCTAGCACTGTCTTGGCTGCATGCTTCAGGTCATTGACCTGCAGTAACACGTAAAGGCAAAAACACAAAACGAATATTAGCCAAAGTGTAAGGTCCTATGTGCTTCTGGTCAAATTGTCTTTAAACCTCTGCGCTCTTTGAATCCTGTTTGGCAAACTCATGCAGCAGGTCATATGCCTTTTACTCTGGCTTGCATTGTGCCTCCCTACCATAAAAACATGATTGATGGAGTGCTGCCGACACCGTGGCCCTTCTGGCTGGTTCTCTGAAGAAAAAACCCAACGCTTGGTTGGAGTTTCCAGCTGACATCCATGACAAAGGCCATTCAGCAAAGCATTTTGCCCAAACAGCCAGCTCTATTGAGTCTTGGTGGTTTCCAACGTATTCACAATAATGAGCCCACTGTAATCTTGAAAAATGTCAATGCATCAACATATTGATCTCAGAGGTCTATCTATGGAGGGTTCCTTGTTTTTTGCTCTGACATGCACTTTGAAGTGTGGGACCTTCATTAGCTGTAGTACAATACAGTAATAATTACTTTAGCGTCAGGTTGCTGTACGATTACATGGGTCTATGAAGAAACAAAGGAGACCAAGACAACAGGTATAACACCACTAATCATACAAGAAGTACCATTCAATTTGCATTGGCCAGAGAGCCAGTACAACCGTATACCCTGGGCAATGTCCCATTTAATGCCATTTGAGATTGGAAAATTAAGTATACCAGACAAAAAAGTGCAACCAACTGGCCTTTCTCCACAATGTCTCCCATCCACTGACTAACGTTGCTTAGCCTCTGAGGAACCAGATGGCGATCACCAGACAAGTCTTCCAAACCACCTGAGAATGGGTTTTTAGATCCTGTAGCAGCACAAATCTTAGCTGCATGTGCATTCTTCACCTTGATCTTGCCATTGTACTTGACAGCGGCAGTCACTGTATACTTGAAATATAGCTGGAGTGGACTGAAGATTTTGCAGAGTCATTTTATTCAAGAAACAGTTAATTGCTATTATAATCACTTAAATAGAAAGTCATACCCAAGTCTCCCTTTTAAATTGGATAGTTATGCATAGTTTGTTTCCCCTTAACAATAAACCCCATTCTACACCCCAATCACCTACAATTATTTTAAAAGAGGTTATGACACTAGTTTGGTTTGTGATACATACATTCTGACAATATCTGTTATTTACTCTTAATAAAAATAAGAGGGTACATAAATGTTGATATTCATTTTATATTTAATTAAATAAATTAAAGATAAGTAATCAAACGACTGTATTTAAACAGGAAAATTTGATTTTGGCATGTCTGGCCTTTATCAAAAGATTCTCACCCACCAAAAATGTCTGTGTCGTTACTCCCAATGGTAGCACAAAGAATTAATAGTACTGATCCTTTGAATATACACATTTGTTTATTTAAAATTGGGAAATATACCCACAATCATAGGAATAAAAGTACGACTTGAAGAAGAACATTATTTAAGCAAAATTGCAATGAACAACCATGAGAAAACTTCAAAAAAAAAGCTTCAGGCAAATTTGCGTCAAGTCTAAAGCGGCATTGTAGCCAATCAGACATTGGCACAAGGGAGTACATTTGTTAATAAAATAAGGAAGCCACCAACAGTTTAGTTTAATTATTAAAAGTAGGTCATGCATGGTTGCTGATCAGAATCCATTAGTATTTAACTGTTATGCTATACCAGCCAGGGAAAAAGTAATGTGGGTGTGCAATAACGCTTCATTGTAAAGTAAATTGCTACTCATTAGATCAAACGTGATATATAACTATCGATTCGCGTTTGCTCACTTTGTCAAATCTGACAGATTGATAGTCGAGTTTTGTTATTCCGAGAGGTTATTCTGACACTGTCAGCTGGATGGCCTTGTAACAAGCCTCATCCTACAGTAAATCAGAGGGATTGATGGACACGTTCATATTTTCCATTATGCTTTATTCAAGCATGTCCTCGTTTAAAAGAAAACTAAATGTATCCATGTCTGAAACGCACTGTTAGTTGCTGGGGAAAGTTACCATCAGAAATAATATCCACGTTAATTTATCTTTAGGTGGCGTCCAGCGGTGGCGACATCACTATTCGACTCACCTGACACAATGACCCTGTACTCGGAGCGTCTTGATGGCGGCCCGTATCTGCCTCTGGGGGCACCAATACCCCCACCAAAGCCACCTCTCCCCCCTCCCCTGCCACTCCGAGGGAATTCAACTCGCAGCCGATAACCGTCGTAGTCATACCCGTCTCTCCCGTAAACTGCATCGTCTGCATCCCTGAAAGCGTGATAATGAATACGCATAATGCACATGCAATAAAAAAAAAAAACTAGCCAGCTAAGCTAACGACGAAACTTAACTACTGTACCTAGGTAAAACGTTGTCCTCAGGGCACGGTAAAATGCGTTGCGTACACTTCAGGACAATCAGTGTTACCAAAAGCTAACTACTCACTATATACTGCTGTGGAACGGGAAGCTAATTATTGACGAAAATTACTTAACTAACATCAGTTTAACGTAGTCACTAAATTACTGTAGTTGCTCGGGCGAGTAACGTACGCTAACGGACAAGTTGGTAAAGACAGCCTAGCATTTCTGCTACCTGGGATCTTCAAATTCGATAAAGGCAAACGGTGGTCCTCCTCTTCGATTTTTCAAATCGATGTCTCGAATTGCTCCGTATTTGTAGAACACGTCTTCGACGTCTTTTGTACGAATATCAGGGGGTAGATTTCCAACGTAAATTCGACAATCGTTATTTCCAGCAGGGCCTCTTACGACGCCTCCCGACATAGCTAGCAAGCTAACGTTAGCTAGTTTGTTTTGGCGATAGAAGGAAAAAAACGATATTCCACAAAAGGTGTTTGAAGCAGATCACAAGCGACTAGACAATAGAGCGGATGCACATAAACTGCCAGCAACAAAAAAATATCTGATAAGCTGGTCTTGAAGTCTGCCTCTACCCGGAGCGATTCTATTTCGTTTTCTTTAGGAAGGAACCACGCTGTTTCGCGAGGGAATTCATGAATCCCGGAAACGTTCTCAATCAAGAACGTTACAAATGTACACGTCCGCCAAACAAAATAGTTCACAGACAGTGGTTGTCTACTCATAGACTGGACAACAGAGCTAGATAAAGCCTACTGAACAACAGTGGACGGAAAAGTATAAGTGAAATATTCGCTGCACAACCGTTTGATATATATTTAATCATATATACACACGCCTTCCATTACTGGGGTCCATTTAAACCTTTATTGATGTTTTTAGTTCTAGCAAAGAAGGGCGAAACATTTTCTTCCCACCGGGGCTGTTGGGGTGAAAACAGTTACCATCGCCTTTTTTCTGTCTAAAACCCTAGACATTGAATCGCCATTTGTAAGACTTCCACCTTATAATTGCATCATTGCTAGTATAGATCATGGATATAAAGATGAAACGTAATAGGGTTACCTTTTTACCTCGGACCAATTTCGGAAAATTCAAGACACACTAGGAGTTTTGTTTAGCAGCTACTTGCTCCACAAAAAGGAAATACGAAGGTGTAAAACACTTAATGTATCAATATCATAGGAAATAAATAAAAATACATTTGCACTGTATTTAAAGTAAATGTATTTACACTATAGCCATTTTGTACACCTAAATTAAATTGTTAACATTAAATTGTTAACATCTATTTCAAATAGATTTGTTTGTTAATATTCAGTCATTGTATGCATTATACTATGTATGACAACTGTTTAATATTAAGTAAATATAACCGTTATACAAACCTAAAATTCCGTTATCATGAATTTATATTGTAGCTGTTTTTGAACAGGTCCTAGATAAAATGCCCTATCTCATCTATAGAGGCTCTATTACATTAGCCTTTTTAGTGTTCTATAATCTTTTTTAATTATTATTGCAATAATGATCAAATACAGGTGCAAGAATAGAACACAGATAAACTCAGAGCAAAATATTGGTCGTAACAATACAGATGCTGTACTCAGCAAAATACAATTTTGGACTTTATGTTTTAAACAAAAACATCTAGACAGCATTCTCAAGTCAGGTATCATTTTGCTACTATCACAACTACATGGTGTAATGGTTATAATATTGTTTAAAGTTTCAAATCCAAGTGCTTTCATCTGATAGTAGACAGATATATATTGTCGATGCCTTATTTTACTAAACCATTACATCTACTTTGTCCACTAATGTGCAACATTTCCTAATTACCAATGTGTACACTAATTACCAAGTACCTTTTTTACAAATCAAACACATACTTAAATAGGTCGTAGACAGCTTATTCCTGCAATTTGCAATTATAACGAACAGATGTATTGGTTGGCCAAAGCTGGAACATGAGGAATGACTGTCTCTTCAATATGTATGATTGGCCACATAGATCTGGTCAGATTCACCGCCCGTGTCACCGGCGTACATTCCCTGGCAGGCCAGGCTATTCACCTGGTAGCAAGGGAAAGGGGATGAGGGTATCAGGGGTAAACACAGAAACACTGTTATGAGCAAACCTCATGTCAACTGAAACATATGAGACATAAAATGATGAAGCCATTTTGAATACATCTTGAAAATGTTGGACTGCAATGTCGGGAGGTGTCTGCTGTTGAAGTATGTGAAACAATTTTGTTACAAGGGTGTCATCAGAGCAACATTAGATTACTTCAGGTGACCAATCCACCCTGAAATAGTAAAATGTTGACAGTTTTATTTACAGAATGTTTACACTAATTGTGAACATGCCAAGAATAGGAAAACAAAGTACACACCTCTGCTCGCTTGATGAACTGCTCAGTGGCAGCACTCTCATTCTCTCGGTGTCCACACCAGGTTTTGAGCGCAGAGGCCTGCAGGGCTCGGCCAAAAGAGAAGGTTAGGGGCCAGGGCTTCACCAAAGGACATTTGTTGATGGCATTCAGGTTTACAGAGGCCTCCTCTTCACTCTGTCCCCCAGAGAGGAACATCACTCCTGCAAGCGTGGAAAAGTAATGAAAATCCTTTCAAACTGGTTTCTCTCTGTGATATTTCTGAGGTGAAAATTTATTATTGTATTATTGATTCTCTATAAGTGAGAGGGCAATACAAAGGTGACCTGAGGAGTCTGATCTGAGATTCTCTGTGAGTGAGAGGGCAATACGAAGGTCCACCGGCCTATAATCCTACCAGTAACTGCAGGAGGGACAGTGCGACGCAAGGCAGTGACCGTTGCCATTGCAACCTCCTCTGCGCTGTATTTGGTGGGGCAGCTGTTACCAGCAGTGGCCATGTTGGGCTTGAGCAGAGTCCCCTCCAAGTACACATGATGGGTAGACATGGCCTTGTACAATGCAGCTAGCACCTGCACACCATGGGGCAGACAGGAAACATGTCCGTGTTGGTGATCCAAATCGCACACTGAGAGGTTAAATGTTGGGCAAGGTCTGACTCACCTTCTCAGTGATGTACTGACAACGTCTCAGATCATGGTCTCCATCAGGCAAAACCTCTGGCTCCACAATAGGCACAATTCCATGCTGAGTGATCAAAAATGGACAGAATCAGCATCAACGTTAAACAGTAATTCTGATGTTACACACTACAATGTTTGTTTATACTTGATATTGGAACATTTGTATAATCCCCACCTGCTGACAAATGCTTGAATATCGAGCTAGGACATTTGCATTCTCTTCAATCGCAAGTGTCGAAGGTGTGGTGTCACTGATCTTGAATACACAGCGCCATTTAGCAAAGCTGGCCCCGTCCTTTTTATATTGAGCACAGCGCTCTGAGAGCCCATCTAGTCCTTTAGCACGAGAAAGGAATTTACAAGGTAAGTCAAATATTGGGATTCAGCATAAGCCGGTCATCAAATTCACATGGTTTCGAAGGGTGGATCCCGAGCAATCTCAGCCCTACCCTGAGTGGTGGATTCTCCATTGGTTCCTGGTAAGGAGACAACCCCCTTGTCAACCTATAGAAAAAATGGTAGAGCAGACCAAAACAATCTTCATATCTTAAAGCCAGCACATTCTGATGGTGTTAATAGCAACCCTCCAAACTATAGTACTGCCATCCTTTCGGGGTTAATAATGGAACCTTCTGTCTCTCCGAGGACTATCCATTGAGCATATCAAGTAACTTTGCACTCTACATTGTCATTTGTGGTGGACCACGGGATCAGCAGAATGTGAGCAGAAAGTGCCCATCAAGCCAGTACAACTTGTGGGAGGTGCTTCAGGACGCATGGGCTTAAATCTCCTCACATTACCTTAACAGATTGACACCAAAAAAAAGGTCTGCCATGTCGCAATTTACATTAAACTCTACAAATGAGTTTTGGCCCATTTGAGCCATAAGCTCATACAATACCTTGATTCCAACAGTGATGCCCTTGTCCTTGATCATGTTGACGAACAGCGTGCCGTCGTCAGCTTTCTGGAAAAGAGTCTCATGGAAGAAGATGACCCCACCAATACAGCTGTCAATGCGCTCATCAGCGCGGAATAGAATCTGTCGGAACTGCCGGCGATTCTCCTCAGTATTTTCAACCCCGATCTGTTTAAGGCGCTTTCCCATACTTCCTGTTTTCAGGAACATTGGGAAAAAAACATGTTCAACATGCCTGGTTAACCAATGTACATTTATAAAAACATTCAATCATTCATTGGATCACATCCTGTGGAACTGCTTTTTAGGGTTCTAAGCGTCACTGGATTAGGTCCCATTGTAGATTTAATTTTGTTAATGAAATGAAATGTAGATTAAGATACTAAGTGCCCTACTGACCCACAGACTCATCTGCAGCCAGGATGCCCTTCCCTGGAGCGATGACACACAGGGCAATCTCCTGAAGTTCCTTCTTCTGAACACCACTAAGGGCTGGGAACTGGTGCGTCATTTTGAGACACAACCTGCACAGACACAAATCAGATAGTGCTCATCTTTACTGGTCTTTATTCATCAAAATGTTTTCGAAATTCTTCAACAGCATGTAGCACATTGGGGCAGTAGATGGAGAATCTTACCAGTAACTGAATGGTTGCTGGATCAAGTCCCTGAAGTGACAAACGTTATCTCTACCCTCTAAGATAAATCTGTTGTTCTGACCAAGAGCAAAATAACTAACCCAGATTTATCCTGTAAGTACATATACAAACCTCAACCATCATAGGAAATTCCAGGGTCTCATTAACACATTGTTGGGATATTGACTATGTGGGTGCCTATGCTGCCTATGAAGCCAAACAAATGATCGATGCGTCACATATTGTTAAAGCTTAAACTGTCATGCCGGTGTCCTGGGAGAAGGGGGGGGGGGGGGGGGGGGGGGGCC
>JACXGK010005717.1:0-31775 GCA_016801125.1 Novumbra hubbsi
CATCAGTTCCATTCCTCTAGCCCCATCAGTACCATTCCTCTAGCCACATCAGTTCCATTCCTCTAGCACTGCTTCTGTCCCCTTCTTGGACTCTTGTCAAAATCTACCCCAAGGTTTTGTAACTTGTCATCCGTGTCTTTTGCTTTGTCTCTCCTTAATTTTGTAAAGCTAATTTGGGTCTTAGAGAAGCGTTATATAAGTACAATATACTTTCATTATTTTTACAAACCCGCTGTCTTTCGCACACACACACACACACCCACACACACCGTGATCTTTTAGCATGCCACACTCCTGTCAGAAAATGTTTTGATGAGGCACCTCGTTGGGTTGACTCACAGACCTCTCTGAGAGGTGCCGTAAAAGGCTGTCAAACTATTGACTGAAAGAGGCGTTTAATTACTAACATAGATCTTTACCCTTTGAACATATTTTCTGCTACAGCACACTTACTGAACAGATATTGTGTTGCCAGGTCCTAGAGACTTAGAGAGATTATTGACATTGGCAAGAGAGCAGATTCAAAATAATCCTAGTTTATGATTATTTAATCCCTGCTATGTTGATAGTCATTCATGCAGTCGAACTGCGTGCCGTCAATAAACCGATAGTTTTTATTACATCACATAAAATCATACGCTGTCAATACACAAACCCATCTTTACACGCGCTTCCAACATTTTCTTACTGACAAGCTGTTTACAGTCCTTCTCCAAAACAGTAAAAGTCCATCAAAAAATATCCCCTATACCAGCGGTTCTCATCCCATTCCTCAGGGAAGCCTAGCCGGTCCGGGTATTTGAACTACCCTTTAGCTAGAGCACATAATCCTCAAGCCCTTGATTAGTGTATCTGCTGTGCTTGTTCCGGGCTGCAGCTAAGATATGGAATGTCTGGGGTTCCCTGAGGAATGGGTTGAGAACCACTGACCTATACTGAAGACCAGTGGCCACGGGAGGTTAGTTGGGTGAGTTAGCTGTACCATATCTGTGCACATACTTTTGGATCAGTGTTTTCACAATTGACCAAAGTGCAATGACAGTGGTCCATGAGGATCATTTTAACTGTATTGTAAAGCCCATCATCGGTGACAATGATTCTCTAAATGAGAGTGGTCCATAAGGGTCCTTATTACAGTGAGAATGATGCTCTAAATGAGAGTGGTCCATAATGACCCTTATTACAGTGAGAACGATGCTCTAAATGAGAGTGGTCCATAAGGACCCTTATTACAGTGAGAACGATGCTCTAAATGAGAGTGGTCCATAAGGGTCCTTATTACAGTTAGAACGATGCTCTAAATGAGAGTATGCTAATTTCTACATTAACTAGGTGTGTTCAACCTTCGGTCTTCTCTCTAAGATGCCCCACTTCTAAAATTTTTACACTTTTAAGGGTTCTCTTATTTCGAAACACATATCAAGTTTGGGTGTTCAAGCACCCAACTTAGGCCAGAGCAAGTGCACCACTGTAAAAAGTGGATGATGAACTATGTTTTGTTTCAAAAGTCATAAACAAGCTTTTCAGAACACAGAAGTGGAACAATGTGAGGACATGCTTCAAACATTTTTTGAGACAAGAAGTTAATTCTAGTTTTTTTTTTATTTAGCTAAGTTGACTGAGAACACATTCCCATTTTCAGCAAAAGAACCAGAGGCAATTATGTTTAAACGCTTTGGTACAGAATCCCAGATTTTTCACCTTCTGGCTAAGAAAATTCCCTTCTGACAATTTGAAAGACTTCGATGTATTTGTGACAGGAAGATGTTAAGGAAAAGGTTATGTATTCTATTGTAAGTTTTAGCAACATGGACACAAAAAGAGACTTAGAAACTGCCCGGGAAGTAAAACTTCAGATCAAGAAAAAATCTAATTTGTGACCCAACTCAATCAGAAGTTAAGGGGCATGATTGAATTTAAATCTACATCATTTAAAGTGATTCTTGTCTATGTGATGTGCTCACAGAATCCCAAACTTTCCTCTCTAACAATACCCTCAGGGATGACTTGGTTTGTGGTAACCCTTGAGTAACTAAGACAACTTCACATTGATTTCAGGACAACTTATGAGGGAACAATAGAGGGAAAACCTATCGTATAAAGTGCTCTGTATTTGGGAGCTAAGTGCCTTCCTAGCCAATTAAACTGGCTACGTCTAGGTCTAAGTACATGTCAGGACATCAGACGACAAAACCCTTAAGGTAAGTAGGATTCCCAAGCCAGGTAATATTACATTAAGAGGCGCAGTCAATATTCCCTATGACCAACATACCTTATAAACTGCTTATTCCGAATCCTGAATGTTTATTGGCTGATTGCCGTTGTATGCCCGTTTTACCACTTTACATGTCTCCCCTTTTCACTGCTATAACTGTGCTGTTAACCATCTGACGATGTGTCCCGCTTGAGAACATGTCTTAGCCACTGGAGTACCAGGGACCCTACAGCCCAGCCCTGCAATGAAGGGAGGCCCATGGAAAGGTCTCAGAGGGCTTAACCGAGCGTTGAATCTTAAAAAAAGACCAGGTGAAAGACGAAAGACATTTGCGTCACTCATACCTATCAGTCCTCAGGCACTGGGGTATGCCAGTGCTCTTTGCCATAGTATAATGGTGATCTACCACTACCCCTCCTGCCATGTTGCTTCCTCAGAGCCCCCGGGACATAACGCATGGCCACGGGAACCAGCCACGCCAGACGCCCAGCCAGTGCACAAAGTCTGACTTGAAACCCTTCTAACAAGTCGAAGCATTCATGTTTGTCGGCTGTTCGAAAATTCAGTACATCCCGGTGAATCTGAGATATACAGAGGCTTTCGATTTGATGGGGCTTAAACCAGCGATGTGAGACTCTGCAACTAAGCCGGATGTGTGAATTGGCAACTGGAACAATCTTCGCTGCAAGCAGATGAGGTGCAAGATATATGTTTTGTGCTTTTAGAACATGTGATTTCCTAAACCCCGTCCTAAGGTAATCCAATACAATGACCTAAGAGCCAATGGAGCTGCTGTGTTGGAAGACCACCCCCATGCCAAAAGAAACGAAGGATTTTGGCAGTAAAATCTGCAGCAGCTCCATTGTCCAAAACACCACCCTGCCGATGACAGGGCGGACTACATCAATGTGTGTCGTAATCTCGCAGCGATCTTGACGTTCGTATCCCCAGCGCTTTTCTATCGACGTGAAAAGCTCACGGCGCTGCTATGAATTTTTTACCAGCGGGGCCGTTACAGATACAACCAAATGAATAATACAGTGGGATGTAGAGGGAAAAGATGAGGGGCGGGGGGGAGACTGGAGAGGATGAGGGAAGAGAGGGATGAGAGAGAGGAAGGACGGGACGAGGAGAGATCTCCAGGCACAAGTAACAGCCTCTCACCTCCTAACCGATTGGCCACTCAGAAGCTATCTTCCCTTTTCCCTTGTCAGTGTGAATGCCCGAGAGACCGGCAAAACCCTTGAGCAGACGTATTCTCCGCGAACGTGATCAGGCACTCAGAGTGAGCAAGCGCCTTAAGGTTCCTCCCGCTTTGAGCTAAAACAAAAAATACATATATGACGCCCATATTTCATACACCACTCTGCTCTTTCAATCCGTTTCCTCCCGGCGTGGATCCCAGAGAAAAACAGAAGGGAAATAAAGGAACTCTCTAAGGAGTCTTCATCCATGCTATGACAAACAGAACATGACTGGAAAACGTCTTAACTTCAGAAGACTGGGGGATGTCAGAATGCTAAATTGCGTTACGTAACTTAAGGTGTATTTTAGTATTTCTTTTAAATAGCCCAAAGGCACACTTTCTTTAAGGGAACCCACAATGTTTGGAGTGCTAGAATATTAAGCAGCCGAGAGGTCAGATACCTAACAAAGACAAAGGAGTATATAATTCATGGTTCATATCTTAGATGAACGGATATATATGAAACATACGCTCTTCCTGTTGTTTCTCTCTAGACTTAATGATTGCATTTTTAATTGCTTGACATTGAACAAATTGGAATCTGTTGACACATAACTTGTTATTTACCTTTTTCTAGATAGCCATTCTTTCTGGGGTTTTCAGTATGTTGCACTTTGGACAGCTACAACAACTGTCATCCAGCACCGTGAGACCTTGATCGGTTCACTTGAGCAGAAAATGGTAATGCAAAATCAATCCTGGTTTTCCAAGCGTGATGGTAATGACCTACCTATTTGTAACCTATGTTCTTATCTCTCTGCTGAAGACACTGACCCAAGCAGGCCGACTATTTTACCTTGCTCTTTGCAAATTGACAGACAGCGTTGCCGACTCCCGACCCATCATTCTTCAGTCATCATTCCCGACTTCTCGCTCTTCAATCTTTCCTCCTCGCATTTCAATCTTTACTTCTCACTCTTCAATCTTTACTCCTCACACCTCACTCTTCAATCTTGACTCTTCAGAACCTCACTCTTCAATCTTTACTCCTCACACCTCACTCTTCAGCCTTTACTCCTCACTCCACAGAGGTTTGACCTCAGACTCTGAAACTGCACCTTATTCTGTATATGTTGCATCACCCGGACACAAGGGCTCCATTCATAAAGGCCTTGATCAAAACTAACGGGTATTAGGGTGTAGTGCTCCATTCATAAAGGCCTTGATCAAAACTAACGGGTATTATGGTGTAGGGCTCCATTCATAAAGGCCTTGATCAAAACTAACGGGTATTAGGGTGTCGGGCTCCATTCATAAAGGCCTTGATCAAAACTAACGGGTATTAGGGTGTAGGGCTCCATTCATAAAGGCCTTGATCAAAACTAACGGGTATTAGGGTGTAGGGCTCCATTCATAAAGGCGTCGATCAAACCACGTAATACACAGTCTGTCAGTAGTATGGGTCCAGCAACTGAAAGTCGCAGCTTTGAATCCAAAGTGTAGCCATTTTGGGATCCATGTACAATCCATTAAGCACCGCGGGGTACCTGTACACCCACCATAGGTGTGGTTTACTGACAATATACACCAAACCCATGGGATGCATTATTGCTTTTATAAACCAATGCAATTTGAACCCAAAATTCGCTGAGATACCTTTATCATGGTATACGGTCTATTATAAACTGTAGAAATAAATATTAGAAATATTATTATCAGTTGTTTTAAACTCAGCACAGAAAGTATTTTATCTTTCTGTGCTTATTTAATTAAGCATATAGAAATTATATATCTTGTAATTTATCGTGCAGAGCCTTCAGGAAATAAAGATTGGTCTGATTGGCTGATAGGATTGTCTAGAGCACATCCAGATTAACTGCACTTTCTTGACTGCTCTGGGTAAAATAAGGTAAAATTGTAAGGTGGAGGAAACCTTTCATAAGCATCCACTATGTTTACAAGATCTGAGCTTTCCTCTCCTTGGGAAAAAACACGCAGACGTCTAAAAAACATTTTGTGATACCCAGCACTAAAACGTTTGGCCCCAAACCAATTGATATTCCGTTCCATTTTACGCTCACGTCTGACTGAAGATGGCTGTTTGATACTAAGCGGTGGGAGTGAACACATTACTGCTCCTTCCTTCTCTCCTGTCTGCTTGCCTGCCGTTTGGCCTGATGATTAAAAGGATCGTTGCTTTTCAGCAGTTACAGACAAATTAAAGGCTTGCAGCTTGCAAGCAGAGCAAAGTAATGCAGAGGTGAAAGGATCATTCCAGCAGCATTGGTTTCCCAAGACATTTTCATAGGCACAACCTCCTAAACACAGAGTTTGTATGATAAGTGAAAGAAGGTTCTCAGTGTCATAACCACGTCTTTCTCATTGGATAAGTGAATTATGATCTACTATAACTTAGGGCTCTTTGGTTGTAGTACACCCCCTGTTTTTCAAGTGTAATCACATCTCTTACTAACTATCGAGATGTTCTGCCAACCAGTGGTCTCCGGGACGTGACGAACATCTCGCACGACAACAGCAAAGCTCCTCAACTGTCATGAACAGAATTTCGTCCATGCTGTAGAAGAGCCTTAGTGCACAAACTAGTGCATAAACGTGTTCATAAACGGAGAACTAGGGCATTTTCCATGCATCTTGTGGAGTGTCGACAATATAAAGCCAAATGATGCATTGCAGCTACAGAAGCCTTCGTCCGACTGTCCGGATGTCTACTCTCCTCCACAGCTAACCACCATGCTTCACTGCACTGCATTCTCTGTTGGTGTTGCTCAACTCTCCCTCTCCATCTATTGTGACACTAACATCTTTCATACCACTTTCCATTTATTTTCCTTCATCCTCTCTGCCCTTTGGCTCCACCGATTTGACACAACATTACTCTCTTACCCAATGAGGACAGAGATCTGTCAACATTATCGATGGTGCGGGTGGGATGTTACCACCGTTATGGAGTTGGCCAATGACAGAGCAGGACCACTTGGCCAATGGGGTTTCTGCAAAACCAATCCTTAGATGTTCTGCTGACCTCCTGTCCAAGTGGCTGATTATGAAATCAACCAAACCTTTAGATAAGATGTTTGGCTGTTTGGCTCGGTTGATGTCCCCTCTCTCTCACTGATGGAGAGAACTAAGTCGGTCCTTTCACAGGGGTGGGTTTTTCCATGTGTTCCTTTTCACAGTGGGGCGTTGATGATTGGTTTGTACACCCATAGACAGTCCATGGAATCTCATTGGTGAAAACCATGGACATCAAAGGCATTTAAAACACTCATTCTATTTCCCTGTCCTTATACAGTGGCAGGTTTCTGACTTTCCTTCTGCTGTTGTAAAGGCTTGGGTATGTTTTGCCCATTTTGATATCCGTTTGTGGCGGGTTGATAGGCAGCATGTAGTGGGACGTGAAGGGAGGAGTCCGTGGGGACATTTTCAGGGACCATAAAACGTTTGCCCGTTAGTGGCACATGCAAGGCCTGCTGGTGGTACTTATACTAATGAACAGTCATTTGCTTTGATGTATTGTTTTCTTACTTATGGTGTGCTTGAGAGAGTGAGGAACTTGAGATCTATGCGGTGCAGGGTAGGGTTAGGGTTAAACATGTAGGTAATGTGCACATAACCTCGTAAGGAGGCCATATTCAAGATCAGGTTTTTTATTAGAGTTCAATATTTGATGTGATCGGTCAGCACACCTGTGTAAAAAAACGCCTCCATTCTACTGTACATATAAGACTGCTAGTATACTTATATCCCGAATGTGACTTTTTATTTTCCACATCGGAATCTTTTCAAAACATAGCGTACTTTAATACTGTGGGTTCTAAAGGACTCTAGAAATTCAGGTCATGATATTACAAACCGGGAACAATCCAAAACCCCGTGAAGCACAATCTGACTACATGCAATTAAGGCTGAGAAAGCCTGTTCCCAGAAAGCCTGTTGTCTTAATAACACAGGGTCCAGCCACACGGTTTTGTGGCCTGGCTATTAGCCTCTCTGGGGAGACCAGAGGAGAGAGGCAGGTGTAGGAGACCCCGGGCCAGACAAGACAGACTACTTTGTACGAGTCCTGCGACTGCACAGACCGGGCCGAGCGTGGGGGACGGCAGGGAAGGTGTACAGGTATTAGGTTGTAATGATGTCCCCTCCTGAGAGCCACAAGGTCGAACAGACTCATTCGACAAAACTGTGGTGGGTCCCATGACAACTGCCTTCCACCCCGGGAATCCACCTCCTCATCTCTCATACTCTTCCTCTCCACTATCTCTGCATCACACATCTCTTTCTACCCTCTCTCTGTTTCTCTTGGTATTTCTGTCTCTTGACACACACACATACATATGCGCAGTGATATCGTTTCCAGGGAGAAAGCAGACAGAAAGGAAGAGTTGGAGACAGAGTAATCTGGGATGAAACAGTAGCTGTTATCACCATAGGTCAGCCCTTTCCCACTATGCTCTAGTCTATTTTCTTTACTCTCCATATTGAGTAGGTCCTCCTAACGCTATCCATCTCTGTTTATCTCCATCGATCCCTCTGTCTGCTTTGATGTTGGGCAGGATCAACCTCTATCTCAGGCTTTCTTCAGACCGTGCAGGACTCAGTGGTTAAACGAAGGACAGTTGAACTAAGACAGGTGCAGTTGCTATTGAAGGTCACCATGAACACAAGACAGGTCAACACACTGCTACTGAAATACGGATGTCCTGATTGCCTTTTACTGCCGAATGGAGAGTTATTATTTGGTAGAGGATCTGCCACCGCAATTCCAGCTGTGGATGTGTTGGAAACACATTTGAATAACTCCTAGGGAGAAAAAACAAGGATTTCTAAACTGCTTGGGATCACCACATCTTGTCAGGAATTTTGTATGGACAGCCATATCCAAACCATTGCCAGTTCTAAGCCCTCAAACCCACTTGAAAATTAACTCCTGTTTTATGGCATAAAAGTTGGGCGTTTGTGTTGCTAAAATTTAAAACACTTTCCTGGGATATTTGAGAAGACTGAGTAGCTTTCTATTTAACTATTAACTTGGACTTTGATGCTTTCATCATTCTTTTGATCCTCACACACTTCCCAGGCCCCACCGATAACAAGCAAGGAGATAAAACGTAGCTGATACCACATCAAATACTCAGGGGGTCCCTATACTGTATCTGGCATACAGTGAATCTGTCATTTTCTTCTGGACCAACAAGGTCATATGTTTGCAGCTCTGTCAGAAAGTAATAATTAACGATGGCTTCATCACAGACAGAATGGAATATTTTACAGGCTTCTTTATTTTGTCTTATCCTACAGGAGTAGATACTTTTGCAAGAAAACAACAACCTTTAACTTTCGTCTAACTCACTCGCCTGCTAAGCCAAAAACATAATAAATATACTTTTCTAAGCCAGTTTTTGCTTTAGTCCGAAGTGGGGAACGAGACCAAATCCAATGCTTCCTGTGCTTCCTCTGAATATTTAGATGCTAAGTCAAAAATGTATTTCTCTGCAGTAAGATTGCACGCTAGACTCAACAAATAGTTTTTCTCAAGTATCTGTGAAATGGATTGGCAATTCATTGCTATGCTGGGGTGAGACTTTATAAATACGTCACTTTACATTCAATGGAAAAGGACGACTGTAATGTTATTTGACTTAGTCAGGTATCCAATGGAAAAACCTGCCAGCTTCCAGCACATACTGTTAAAAAATAACTAGTTCAAAATACCAAATAAATACCAAATAAATGTTGTTTATTAAATCTTTTTTTATTTCAAAACGAAGGTTAAGGTTTATCTCTAACGCTTTGTTACATTTTTACTACTATCACTGTGTGTGTGTGTGTAGAACTCATTCAAACAGTTTTAACAGAGAACAGGACTCATTCTACTGTTTTGCGTGTATCATATTGAACATGGTAAAAACAAAAACAAAGCCAGATTATTGTCTGTGGAGGTCAGACACCAGTCTGCAGACAATCACAGATCTGAAGGGTACAAATCCATCTCCAGAGACCTAGATGTAACTGTTTCCACCAAATGCAATGCTGTCTAGATGTTCAAGGCCCAGGCTACTCACGCCAACCTCCCTAGAGTTTAAAAACTTGATGAAAGGTCGCTGTGAAGAATTGTTTAATGGTTGAGAGAACAACCATCAACAGCCACACAGATGCAAGCTGACCTTCAGACACGATGTACGATAGTTTAGAATCAGTGAAATTGGGTTGTATTGTAGGAGACCCAGTGCTTTGAGATGTAAGAAAGCCTGACCGCAATTTGTCAAAAATGGAACCCGAACATGTCACATCTCCTGTGGACAGATGAGGGCAAATTCAAGCTTTTTTTTATAAAGCACATATCTCTATTTTTACAGAAAACAAAAGACAACCTTCCCTACAGTCGATCACTGAGAAGGTTTTGACATTTCTTTGCTGCCATTGGCGCCGTGTGCGTTGAACATGGTAAGGGCCTGAAAAAAATCAAGAAAGGCATTGTTGATCACAAGGTTAAACCCTGTGTCAGAAAAATGACGGGTCAAAGGTCATGAGGCTTCCCGCAGAACAATGGTTGAACAGAGGACACAAGATCCTCCACAGACATACATTTCTTGTACTCCACTCTGAAGGACCAGAAATAAATAAAAAAATCAAATGCTGCAAAGCATTTCTTTGTTGCTACAACAGGTTATATTGAGCCATCTTATCCCAGGCTAACTTGAGGTACCCAAGGCTAACAATTTACCCACACTGTTAAAAAATCTATCCATGCATGAAAATCCACAGCCAGTTTGGTTAAAAGCTTCTGCTAAATAGCATTCATTATTATAATCTCAAATTGCATAGCGACTCTGCTAACTAACTGTTTGTTAGCCTGGAGAGACCAGAGGATTTTGCACAAATTGGTTAACGTCACCTGACGTAGAGCTTGTAAAGTGTCTGAATTGCAAATACTTTCATAATACAAACCCTTTCTATGTTACTGTAACAGCATTGTAGTGGAAGATGCTTCGAAAGCATTTTTTGGAATGACCAAATTGTCAAAACTCTTCAAAATGCTAATAGCAATGTTGTATTGATGGATTATTCTGGATGGTTTCGGGAGCCAACTCAATCAGTTAGTAAATCCATGTCTAAAATATTTTATATTAAACAGCCTCTGTTTTATATTAGTATACTTTCTATAGACTTTAATATTCAAATCCCCGTGAGTGCTTATGCATAAATGACTACATTGTGCTGGTTAGAGTTTGCCATCGAATTTACATTTTCTTGTGGAGGAGTGTCATGTAATTTTCAGTTTGGGGAAAACTTGCTTGGGGAACAAAATGTTTAATTTCGGAAGGCGCGCAGACAAGCCCAATATTTCTGGTGTTGGTCCAGCATGGAATAGTATTTGTTGTACTTTATGCCATTTAGAAATTAATCAGTCAAGGTAAATTTCTCCTCAAATTTGACATCTGGCTCAGTGGAGATGGTTGTTCTACCACTCCTATCCAGGAAGTTACCCACCCAAAGACAAATAAATGAACTAATTAACTACTGTAGGCCCACAACCCAGCCACCATCTGTTAGGAATGGTTTTGTTGCTAAAATAATCCAGCCGTGTAATAGTTTTATTCACCTCTGGAGGGAATAGTTTATGGTTCTCCTGTTTCCATTCTTTGGGGGGAAGGTTAGATGGGGAGGAACTGTTGAGATAATAAAGGTATGTTTCATTTTCCCCCAGGTTGTCATTTTGAGCACTTCTACCAAAGGTTTGTTGTTGTTGTAATTCTGTTACATTCTAATTTTCCTGAACTCTTTCTGCCAAATTATTTGTTAACCCTGTTCCCTTCCTACTGACGCTTGAATAAATGTTTCTCGCCCAGGTGTATTTTGTGATGATATGGTAGCTCCTATTCTTTCCTTCATCCCAAAGACAGTTGTCTGTGACAATAAGAGGAAGGGTTCGTCCTTGTGCTATGAGCAGTGTGTACGAGGCAGTTTGTAAGTTATATGTCTGAAATCCTGTCAGAAGAGCCGGGTTTGATTGATCTGATTCCATAATAAGGAGAATTGGATGCCACATCTCTCATTTGCAGCCGAGGCACTGGCATCCCAATTACATCAGCACAACGTTAAGTTGTTATCGCTCGACAGAAATAAACACTACCGTGGGTGAAAAATGTTTCTATTATGTATGTCTGGCTAAAAAGGGTTGCCTATTTAACTAGGGATCACGTTTTATATGCGACCATACATTCATGTTTGTTGTTATTGTGCTGTTATTGTGCTGTTATTGTGCTGTTATTGCTCCAACCAGTGACATGTTTCCATTATAAGATCTAGGCTCTCTGGGGAACTGAAACAGTCCACTTCCTTGTGGGAACGACCATAAATCGGAATAGAATTGTTTTTATTTATTTATTTTTAACATAATTTGGCATTAAGTGTCTTGCTTAGGGACAAAACAACTGATCTTCTCCTTGTTGGCTTGGCAATTTAATATGACGAATATGACGACTTTACTTGATATTCAACCACTGGGTTATCCAGTCAACCACGAGATTCCATCGATGTATAGCATCATTCGAAATATAATTTTTAAATAAAATGTCTTCATTCTACAACAATTCATGTTTAAAGCAATAGTTCACTATGCTACCCAGATGGAAGTTATGTTAATTATTTAAAACGAGTAGGGAACTAATAACCTCTAAAAAGATTTTTAGATATCAAAAAATATTTAGTAATTGGGGTCCAATGTGTTCTCTGTGTTCCATCTGGTCAGAATATTTACAAACAAATTTTCTTAAAAAAAGGCCAATTACAAAGCATGGCCTTATTCTAAGTTAATCTAAGATAGTACCTACTCCAAGCATATCTTGCCAAACATGTCGACAACATTTTTTTGTCAAACTGCTCAGTCAACCCAGAAAAATTTAGCTAGTACCCCTTGCATAGACTCAATGCCAAACTATACATCCACAGACAGACAATATCTATAGTACAAGGCAGCCCCTATCAACTATTCTCTGTTCATAAAAATAATGGAACAGCATTAAGAAATAATTGACCGTACAAAAGGAGACAGCTTTTGAATTGCGATTTTGCCACAGTCCCATTGAATGTGTCCTGCACCGTTAACGAGCATCGCAGAGCAAAGCATTGAAGGGGTCACACTGGCTCATAGCTCAAACCATTCAGAAGCTAGAGTCACGTGAGCGAAATGGAAAGCTCTTTTAATGTGCCAGCAACTACACAGCAGACTTTGACCGACATTTGCATAACTCCGGTTCTGCGAAGAATGCGTCAATGTCTTTAGTGGGGCCCTTTCATGAGGCATATGACCAGAAGCAGCAGGCACGTCCCTACCACTAACCCCGGCTCCTCAACACCTGTCAGTCTGAGAAACCAAACAGAAACCAAACACCAGTGGCCACTTATATATGGGTCATGCTATTAGTGGTATTGTTGTTATAGTAATAATGAGGCACTCCAGTGGTTCGGATTGTTCGTAGTGGCTGGTGGTTGCACTCTACTGGGGTCCCAAGTCTGAATAAGTTGGCTGGAACGGGGCTAATAAAAGCCCCAGGGGCGGACGGCGTTGAACGGCCCGGGTCACAGCTTGGTGGTTCCCTCACACGTGTTCTGTTAAGACAGCGGCTGGCAGGGGTCTTTGTTTATGTCTGCATGGTGCTAGTTGTTCTTTGGGTTTGTGGTTTCACATCAAACTGCAGACCAAGACAATCTGGGAAACAGTTGTTGAATATTTTAATTATTGAAAATGCCCGTCTGCCTTCTCTCGTTGAAAGTGCGCGAGAGGACTTTTGATATTTGCATTTAGTTCTTTAATCAAGGATTTCTGAAATCAATAAATAATATTTTGTGTTACATGTGCCTCCACATTTTCAGGCCTTGCTTTTTAACGGACCTACATGTACAGACTTCAATACTAGACAGATCCTATGTTATTTTAATATAAAAGGACAATGAATTAAAATACAATGTTTCTCTGCTTATATAAACAACCACTATTAACACCTTCCATATACCAATACTATGTGGGCAACATAATGGTCATTAACGCAATGAAAGTGTGCTCAGTTGAATCCCAAACAAGTCCAGCAGCCCTATGCACTGAGTGCTATCCGTCATCATTTGTTAATATAGCACAGGAGGGGCAGTTACGTGTTGATTTGGATTGAACATTTGCATGCCTGAAAATAAAGGAAGCTGATCTATGATCAAATTTGGTTGTCCAACAGAGGATGATTCTAATCAAATCGTACTTTGATTAGAAACTGCGATGATAGGGCTGCAATCTCTGCGTCCTTTGTTGCTACTCACTACTTATGTTACACTGAGTGAAATTGAGCAACGCGTTATTAAAAAAAAAAAATCCCCAACACGGATCCTAAGCAAACCACGACTATATACGCATATTTATACTACTTGAATATTTTAAGTCCCTATAATTATTATAATGAACACGCTAGCAAGTGTGTCCTAATTGTAGATTATGTTTAACTAGGGCCCAGGTAAAAAAATATAAATTTGTATCTTTTGCGAGATGATCTAAACACTCATGGGCTGTAAAAGTAGAACATTTGACCGGCTTGTGCTGTAGCTCTATAGAGTTTACAGTGATAACTGCCATGTTATAACAACGTTTTGCCCGCTCTTTAACAAGTCATTGAAACCTATCAATAAAAAACAGGGTGCAGTGTCGGATGAAATACAGGATTTAAGCAAGGCAAAGACCAAGAAGCAAAACAGTACTTAAAGCAACTAAACAAAAGAAACATAATTACATAAACATTGATAAGCCATTATCAATGGAGAGAAGAACCCAGTAGGTAAATGTAAATTAGTGGAAGAATTCAGCTGAGGCTAGCTATACGATTATAGTCCTTGAAAGAAGTATGAATAAGCCTGCTAATTTCAGTGCATAAAAAAGAACAATGCATTGATTGATCGCATTGAATATGGGTCTGGTTCTAAAAAGCAGTGCTTGATGCCCTATTCCCAAGGGTCCTGGTCAAAAGGAGTGCACCATCAGGTGAATAAGCTGTCATTTCCAACACCCATAATGTGAAAAGAATTATAGTGGCAAGCCCAACAGTAGTTAGTTGTAATTGCAAATTATATTATTTTAAGAAAACCCCATGTGTTTCCAGAGTTTAATTAAATATTTATTTCAATTACTACATACAATAAGAATAAAACATATATTACTTCCGTAACAAAATGTTTTAAAAAGCAGTTTATTTCTGTTGGAATAGTGTTGATTTACCACTGAAACGTTATGGTAAGGACAGAGTTGCTTTTACTTTCACTTTGACACAGAGGTGTCTAGTCTATAAAGGATTACTGTGGTGGAAGCTTACAATCAGATCAGTCCATCATCTAGCATTTTCTTATTTAAAATGTAATGTTTTAATTTTGTTGCATGGGATTTATGCCTCGGGTGCAATCCGTTCTTACTTGTTATGTTTGGTCATTTTGGAGTTAACAACATCTGATGTTATGATAAAAGTGTAATAATGACTGAGCGCATCTAACGAATGATTTGTAACCAGGAGGGGAAGATGTTTTTTTCTACCGTCTTTTCTGTTTAATGATCGGTTTGTGAGTTCTTTACGGAACACACACAACTTACGGAACTCACAGAACTCACGAAACACACAGAACTCACAGAACACACAGAACTCACGGAACACACAGAACTCGCGGAACTCACAGAACTCACGGAACACACAGAACTTGCGGAACTCACAGAACTCTTTGTGCTATTGATGCAGAAGTAAGCTTTTCACTGCACATCAGTACACATAATATTAGTGCAATTTTAATCAACCCTTATGGTTTTGCAATACTGCATGAGAGTACCAACAAAGCCATTATATGGTGGCTGTAATACAACAGCATTCATCAAAGTGGTTGCTTGACTTGCATCAGTCACAAAAAAATTAATATAATTATTCACATGCCTTAAACACAACAGGTGTAGACTGACATGTTTACTTACACAGTTAATTTTCCAACGACGCAGGGCTGGAAGAAAAGAAACTGCAACAGACATTTATTACCACAACAAAACATTTACAAGACGGAACAGCAGTAACACAAGAATTATGCATACATAAGTGAAAAAAGAAAAATTACAGCCCTTCCCAGTGAGCAAAGCACGTTCAAAAGACGTTATTCAAATTGTGTTGCTCAGTGGGAATTGGCTATATGCTGGTTGGAGCAGTACTGAGGCAGACCTGTGAGATGTAGTGTATGTACACATGCTGAGTCCCAATTGTATAGCTGTGTGTATGTCTGCGAGTGGGTTTTTTATGTCTGTGTGTATGTGTATGTGTCAGCATGCAGCAACATGTACTCTCTCAAACCTGCTTGTGACTGGTTGCAATGAGGCAAGGATATAGTCAAACATTGGACAGAAAATAAATGTATCAACTCTCAGAAAATCAAACAAAAATGTTGCTCTGTTTTGTACTGTTTTGTATTGTATTTTGTATGCCTTTATGGGAGCTAAAAATAGAATCCTTCTTAAACGTACATCGACACCAACCTTTACCTTGTCAACAATCAACTGGCAAAAAATGACCACCCAGCTATGCTAACAGATTGTTGCTATTTGTGTCTTTGTCATTCAATATAAAACACCAAACTCATTTATTAGAAATTAATTTAAGTGTGAAAAATGCCATTCCAAAGGCTGCGTGGGAGATTTCAACCTAGTCATTAAAAAACAGCGACAAGAGGGAACGGTGAAGACCTTCGTCAGGTCAATTTGGGTGCCAAAACAGAGTCCCGACCAACTGGTGTTGTCCAAAATGAAAGGCATGTTTTCCTTCAGACAGTTTTTCCATTGCATTCCATAATGAGTACAACACTCACAGCAAGAGGTGAAAGGCTTGTTTAAAGTTGGAGCAGGCGGTAATCAGTCCAACTAATCAACACTTTCCATTACACAGGCAGAACCAGGGGTAATCAGTCCAACTAATCAACACTTGCTTTTACAAATTGACACATTTTTTCTTTCTTGTTGGCAACTTACTTTTTCACCCACCCTCATTGCTGTGTACAACTCCCTCCACCCTCATTGCTGTGTACAACTCCCTCCACCCTCAAAAGGTTGATGTGACAGGCACATCACACATTATATCAGAGATATAGTTGTTGTCACGTGTGTAACAGCTTGTAATAAGTGCATTTGGTTGCGTGTAGAACCTAAAACATAAAACAAAGTGAACAAATTAATATAATTGAAATGTGTTTAGCCTGGTCCAAATGTGCTAAAGGATTTGCTGAAAAACATGAAGATGCATGTAATATATGAAAGCATTGTCATCAATACAGCTGTGATTGGCATCAATATATGTCTAGATGTTCTCGATGTCTAGAGAAACGCATCATGGACTACATGGCCTTAATGGCATTCCTCAGAGGGAAGATTAACATCATTGTTTTTAAAAGGGTGCAGTATCTCTCTGTCTCTTTGACTCTCTGTCTCACTCTCTCCTTCACTCTCTAAGAAAAACAGACCGACAGAAGGACAGACCAATGGACTCACCACAAAGGTAGATTTGGGTTGAGCTGGGATTAGTGTCAGAATTGAGGTTGAGTTTAAGATAAGAGTGGACATGCAGCTAGGGTTGGGGTTTGGGCAATGACCCTAGACATAACCCTAATCAAAATGCAATTAGCAGTAAATTAATTCTCCTTCCATCCATTGCATGGTAGGCCTTATTTTAAGTCTGGCATTTGACATGTGCTTCTGAATGACCTGATAGGCAGAATAGTTTTTTTAGATACTTCCAGCGTTCCCAAGCCTGCACCTGACAATGTATAATTAAATATTCACAGTGTACACTTATGAATGTGCTAGCCACATGGACTCCTAAAGCACACCATGTGACTTTACCGGGATGCTGCTTCCTGTGTCAACCAGGAGGGGTTTGATTAATCGTCAAGATGGTTATTTTTTCTCTTCCTCCTGTTTACAAAAGCCCTGTAAATTACCTGGTTCTATACCTACCTGACCGACACATTACATCTGTTTTGTGCAGTGAGGACGAACAATGTGGCAAGTGTATGTGTTGTGGTCATGTTATATGTCTCCTTGCAAGTTCTTTTCATCGTAACTGTTTATTGTGCAATAGAGTTTTCCTCTTACTTACCTACTTCGTTCAAAGCTGTGTGGACTTGAACCACTGAACCACTGAACCACTGAACTACTGAACCACTGAACCACTGGGACAGGTGATCTGTGTGTAACTGATTCAGAACATTTTGCTAATCAAAATTTAAATTAAAAACACCAGTTGAGGTCCACGTCTTGAATAATATTTTTATTGAAATACAATGCTTCAATTTATATAAGTATTTCACGCCTGTTGTTCGGTAATCACACATTTGGAACCTTTGTTAAGGGACAGACAGAGCTCACTGGAATCATCCGCAGACATAGTCATTTTAGCGTTTTGTAGGACAAGTGGCATTAGTACAGACCAAAAGAGTACTGACCCAAGGCACCTGCCCTGGGGAACAACACGTTGTATCTATGTCAGCAAGAACCCAGTCAGGGTTCTGTTCAATACGTGAATGACCAGCCGTGCGATGGAATGTGAGTTAAACCCACAGCAAATGTGTTTCTTCAATAACATGGTCTGCAGTGGAATCAGACATCACATCTCCATCTGTCATGTTCTTGTCCATTTCGTTTTGCCAACCGCAAGTTATCTAAATCAGTGCCGTACAAGTGTAGTACTGATGTAGTAGGAAGGTGAATGAAAGTAGTCTTGGAAAATAAAATTGTGTTTTTGTTCAAATTCAATTGTCTCCATTCGTTTCAAGGTAAGGCAGACACACTGATTAAGGGGGAATAGATGTGAATAGAGGAGACGTGGATCTTAGAGAGTGTTCGGAAAGGAAGGATGTGTAGTAAGAGGAGGAGGTGCAAGATAAGAGAGGTGGAAGAGTGAATGAAATGCATTGATGGGGGTCATTTTCTTGACACAGTTTTACATGCGTCGATATTGTAAAGCTAATCTTCCCTGTTTGAATGCAATGTGTTTACTTAATGCATTTCTTTCATACATACGTTGACACTAATGTTCATTACATCAAAGACATTCATTTATGTGAGTGTCAAACAGGTTTGAACAGTTTATTTTAGCAAATAGTTGCCAGAGTTTTGCTTTTCTGCTGATGTCACACTGCTCCAGGTGAGCCAGGACTCAATCAAAACAACGTGAGTCTTGCGTTCACTGTACCATAGATTCAGCATTCCTGTCTTTTCCATCCAGGCTTTGTGCAGGAGACAGAGAGAGAAACAGAGAGAGAGCATGCTGGCAGAGAGAGTGTGTGGCTCCTCGTCCATAGAGCCCCGTACCCAGACAATAGGGGTTTGTTTGAAGTCCCCAGCTCTCCCGGAATGACTCCAGCAGAGGCGGGGACAGGTCTTCACCTGATGCTACACATGGTCTGACTTCCAAATTGCACCCTATCCCGTATAGTTCACCAGACACTGGCCAAGGGCAGTGCACTCTGCAGTGAATAGGGGGCCATTTGAGAAGCAGATCCAGTCACACTGGGGAATGCAAAACGGCCTGTCTGAGATACGGCAGCAGTAGGCCCGGTCTCTTGTGGACCGAATCAATAAGGACTTGACCTTGCACATCTCCGCAGTGGGCTGTGGACCGAAGGAGTGACAAGGACTTGGCTTTTCCTCTTTGGAACCAGAACATGTCCATGTCTATTTATGCATGATCACACACAAACACGTGCGCTCAAACACTCATGTGCAAACGCACTAACACACAATGGCTTAAACACACAAACACACACACACTGGCACACAAGAAGTCCCCCTCACCTTTGCCACCTCATAAACTCCCAAACCTTTTCCACCCAATCGAGCCAGCCGAGCTGGCCATGGAGAGGTGCTTCATATGAAGGGACCGTTTGGAAATGAAAACGGTCATTTAATAAAACCAAGAACCAGGAGCCCTGCGGCAGCTTAGAGGATGGCCTGAGGCGGGCTCCACAGCCGGCCGAAAATACTCAGCATGACATGGCTTTCCAATGACTCCGCGGCTGCCTGTCTTAGCGGCAGAACCAGACACTGTTTTTCAAATATCATTAATAAGCGGAAGCAGTACGGTAAGTTGTACAAAATAATACGGTGGATTCTGGATTCCGGGCTTGTGGTTTTCTGATTTCCAGAATCTTACGATCAAGCTTTCTGTGTTTTGGGAAACATTTTAAACCTACGAATATTGTGAATGACTAAAGACTAGAAAAGTAAGTAAGAAGATTACCTCTTTTCTCGTTAGCTGAGGTACTTTTAATGAACCTGGGGGGATGTTTATTTCTATTATGACCTAATGAGCAGAGAAGTATTTTCTGTCTTCAAAGCAGACATTTCTCATTGCGTTCACACACACCATCCATGTTAAGAACATGCTGTCCAACCAGTGAATACAACTCTGTACTAAGAGTTGAAAAGCAAATCATACAAAATCACGTGTGTGTGTTCTGCAGGTATTTACAAAATGGATTTGCACAAATTATAATAGGTCATGTTGTTGATCCAGTCCATGAGAGGTTGGGCAGCTGGTCCAGCCTAATTTTAACAGATCAACTGTGGTATCAATAATGAGAATATCACAGAATGACAGATGTTCTATAGATAAATTACCATATTCAGTGTATACAGTACAGTGTATAGAGTACATAGAGTGTGCGTAGAAATCATTCTCGACATTAATTATTTATACATTTGCCAGGTGTATTCTATTTGCATATTTGGCCTACACAGCATTTGCTTTTAAATCATGTATTTCAAGTTTTGTGTGTCTTAGTCTATTTTGCCAATTACATGTTTCATTCTGGCAAACAGTGTGTTTAGTTTAGAACCGAGTGTTAACTGTTTTGAAAACGCAATGGAGAACTTCTGTAATCTCCTCGCATAATACATCTTGTATACGTCTGCATCTTTTTTGTACGCTTGTGTACTGGCTGGTTGAAAACCATTGTGTCTGTGTTCATGTACGCGGTATTTTTTGTTTGTTTCTGCAAAACATTTATTAGATATACAGCACACGCTTTCAAAAGAAACTGTGTTCTAAATCCGTTTTTCCCTGGCTAAATAAAGATTAATGAATAATAAATACCAACAAATTTCTGAAAAGCCCTTGTTAGATGAACATAGCACGACAATGGTTTAAATGCTTGCTGTCACTTGCTGTTTCTTGTCCCATGGAACCCCTCAAGAAATCAATAAAAAAACCCATGACTAGAGAACCATTTGTTTTCACAGCTTGAAAGTCAACTCAAAAACGTAATTTGATTTAAAGCACAATATCGGTGATAACAATCCCACCGAAGTTTCATTGAACGTTTGGAGTGCTTTTAATGGAATGTAATGGAATGAAGAGCAGAGAACACACCGGCAGTAAATCATCATGACTCAGCATCCCTCAAAAATATGGAGAGGTTTGTTTCATGACTTAAGCGAACAGAGGTGGTCTGAAGAAGGTAGATGATGGTGACATAGTCGGATGATGATCTTGTAGAAGGCTGGTCCTGGAAACAGCGCCATCGTAAAGCAGCTCGGAGCCTCTTTCGAGTGGATCCCACATGGTTGATACCTAAGCATCTCGGTGCACCGGAAAGCCCAACGAAGTTCAAATGAGTAGTCGGTTGTTCTCAGTGTGAGTCCTCTTCTTCAGAACTGCTGCGTTTATCTCCTAATCCACTCAGGTCAAGTAACTCCTAAAATAATGTTCTTGAAAGAATCAAAGATTGGCTGGCAAAGCACAAAGCATTCATCCCGTCCAAAACGTGTTTTTCAAACCAAAATCAGCTAACTTGCTTTACCTGGCCAAGCCAAACAGAGATTAGGTCAATCTGCATGTATGTTGCTCAATACCTTGAATACATGCATAACATCTCAAATGTTATTAGAAACCAAACAGAGTACTACTTTTCAGAAAACAACGTCTTTTATCCAGCCCATTATTTCTGGGTCCTCCTGCGGTTGGTTGATTTCTCAGGTGGCTGGTTGGAGTTCTTGTTGTATTATGTAATCTCTTTGTATATTTGTTTAAATGGAAGTATGTCAACTACGTCAAATATGTCAACTTTACACACTAGCAAATAAATGAATAAAGGATGTGTCAAAATACATTAGTTAGCCAGACTGAAATGCCCGAGCATATGTCACTACTGTCTCGTTAACTCAATTGAAGAGGTGAAAAACGTAGGGTATAATTCAATAAAGTTAGATAGATATTTTCCAATGCAGGCCCTAATGTGCTTTGTGCAAAACAAACAAAACATAATCTATTCTGTTTGTAATACAGTCCACTTTTAGCAACCACACTCCAATAGTTCTGAGATCTGACGGTCCATTGATGAGGGAATCCTCAGAATGTCAGCCAGAGTTCCATCTTGTTAAAAACTCTCCAACTGCCACCACCTTGGCTTCTCTCTTCACCAAATATTGTGGGGAATATAAACATTGTATGTTCGAATGTTTGCATCCGTTAAACAGTCTGGGTCTTTGTCTATGGCTTGGGGGCCCCCTGCTGTCTATAACAGAACTATTGAAGAGTCTGGGTCCTTGTATGTGGTTTGAGGGCCCCCTGCTGTCTATAACAGAACTATTGAGGAGTCCGGGTCCTTGCCTGTGGCTTGAGGGCCCCCTGCTTTCTATAACAGCACAGTTGAATAGTCTGTGTCCTTGTCTGTGGTTTTAGGGCCCCCTGCTTTCTATAACAGCACTGTTGAAGAGTCTGCGTCCTTGTCTGTGGTTTGAGGGCCCCCTGCTTTCTATAACAGCACTGTGTAAGAGTCTGTGTCCTTGTCTGTGGTTTGAGGGGCCCCTGCTGTCTATAACAGCACTGTGTAAGAGTCTGTGTCATTGTCTGTGGTTTTAGGGCCCCCTGCTGTCTATAACAGCACTGTTGAAGAGTCTGTGTCCTTGTCTTTGGTTTGAGGGCCCCCTGCTGTCTATAACAGCACTGTTGAAGAGTCTGTGTCCTTGTCTGTGGTTTGAGGGCCCCCTGCAGTCTATAACAGCACTGTTGAAGAGTCTGTGTCCTTGTCTGCGGTTTTAGGGCCCCCTGCTGTCTATAACAGCACTATTGAAGAGTCCCTACTACCAGTGGTTGCCTGGTCTTTGGCGCCACCTGATGTTCTGAGTTTTCCTTTCTGGGTTCCAAACGGAACCTTCCTTTTGCATTCATTTTGACCACGGTTACTGATTTAAGGTCAAAAGGAACCCAAACAGTGGCAAACCCTACCCCATGGGCCCCTTTAGGGTGTCATTTAGGAAATAGAAGTGCCGTCTGGACAGACAGGGAAGATGAAACCAAGAGGACCGAGGGATCCCTGAATCAATAGGGCCAGATGAATCCACTAGGATGGAGGGATCCCTAGAGAGTAGATTAAAAAGGAAGTGGACCCCCCCCCCTCTCCCCATTCTGACACTCTTGATCCGGCTAATCTCTTTCTAGTCCCATTTTTCCTCTCCCACTCTCTATCTGAATCTGTGGCTTGAGTTGGCTTTAATCAGCACTAGATTTGCATCTTTAGATTTAGAAGTGTTCTCAGGGACAACCATCTTGTAGCATGCATGCCTTTGCCAGTGCACCAGAGCCATACTAATGCCCTCCGAAAGGCAATCAATCCAGAGCCATCCAGCTGGAGAGAAAAAAAATGTCCCCTGACCTGAAATCGAAAGTATTTTAATGGTTTTTAGGCACAGAATTCACTGTGGACCTCGTGAGACTTAAAAGCCGAAATTGTAGTGAAAGTTTAAAGTAGCTGTTGCCGTCCAGAGATAAATCCCATCGTTACGGATGAAAGATAGAAGAGTTTTTCACGACGGAAAATCCCTTCCATTTATTCCCGCACAATATGGCAACAGGGTAGCAAACTCATTCCACGGAGGGCTTGGGCATTCTCTCAGTTTCATAATCCTAGTGTCCTCTCTCCTCGCCAATTTCCCCAAATCAATTGGAGGAGAGGGTCAGGGCGAGGTGCCTCATGGCTTTCTCCTCCGAGGGGTTTTGAGGAGGCGAGGATGCAGGAGGTGAGGAGTATGAGAGTCCTGGGCCATTTTACACTTTTGCCTCTATTCCCCTAAAAGTACGGATTTGCAATGAATCAATGGGTTAGGTTTTATGAGGTTAAGATACTGTATAGATTTTGAGGGTATGTGTGTTCATATCGGTTTGGCCAGTTAATGCGAGAATAGTGACAGAACCTAGTCACCGTGTTTAGCGATACCAGACAGGGCCAGATTATCATAATGTGGAAATCATTTGGTTGATTATTCTTTGCACGAATTACCTGACTGAAGTCTGTGACCCATTCATTCCATTAAACGCTGGGTGATGATTTGCACTGCAGTGACCGTTTCAGTTTGTATGTCTTGAGGTAAAACAATTTTAAAATTAAAGATGAGATTGAATTGCTTTCTCAGTAAACAGGCTGGTTCTTCTTCAGTTTCATCATCAATGAAGACACATTACTAATTTGGTGTGCAGCTTATCTCCATCTATCTTCATTACGTTAGACATTTATTCATTCACTATTGAAGTCTTTCTTGGCTTATCGGGTCATTTGTAGTTGATAAGCTAAGGGGCATTCCTTCTGTTCTATCTGTCTGTTTCAGTTTTCTGTCCATGTTTTGCCTCTGATAATGGATGTCTGGATCTCCAAGTTAGCCTGAACTACTTTATTTTATTATTTATAATGATTGCTAGATAACTCGAATTGATCATAGAAAAACCAAACTAAAAGTAGTTAGCCAAGTGTGCACTAAAACTTTCAGTTACTTTGTAAATTAATTTATTTCTCAATTTTTATTTCCCTGTAGTCTGAAAAATACTGCTGGTATCAGCTTGTTTAAAGTTTTTCTTAATCAATTAAGCAATTAAGACCTGAACAGATATTGTTCATTTCTAATGAATTGGCTCATTCATCAATCACGTGGAAGGGAAGGACGATAACTTCTTGACCCTTGGCTCTCCTAGGAATGAATGTGATAAGGCAACATAGGGAGTTCATAAAGGGCATATTGTGCCTCTTTATTTTGGCTGATTCGATGCCATATATCTCAGAAATATGGTCTTGCGTCATTTGTTTCGGAAGAGTGAAATGATCTTTATACCATAAAAACAGTAGCCTTATGGCCTCTAGCAGGACATAGCAACAACAAACAAAGAGGCAGATATAAAAGATAATTCTACAATGGTAATGTATCACTAACAAATCTCTCTCTCTCATTGGCCCCTTCACTCTCGCTCACTGCCCCCCCCCCTTTCACTGAATAATAGAACAAATAGATGAACAGAAACTCCTTGCTCTGCAAATACTACAGCTTTCCCCGCAGACGTGCAGTTACTCACTACAGCAGGGAACTGGGGACATGAAGGAGAGCCAAGTGAAAGACGCGTCACCACCGTTGCACAAAGAGCCTCTTGACATAATCAAGGCATTGTGTACAGCGTGGACCACTTTGAAGATCAAAAAAGAGGCTTGGTTCATTTCACTTTTACCAATTGCATGTAACGACGCTCTCCGTTATGGCCGGACCGCGCAAACCTACTGAACAGTTCATTAGTGTGTACTTTGAACTTGTACTTTGAACTTCGTTCAATCCCGCACTTTCCTGTAGCTCGATGCCATTGGACGCATCCTCAATCGCACCCTATTCACTATGGTCCTGCGTACAAAGTGCACTGTATCGGGACATTGGGGGCCTTTTCAGACACTACTACTGTCTTTTTGAAGAGGACCTAGACACTTCTACAATTTTGCCCTTGTCACTACTGGTAGCATGAGGTGGTACCTGCAGCCCATTCAGGTTGCACAGGTAGTCCAGCTCTAGAGTGCATACAGACATGTGGGGGCCATACACACTACTGAGTCTCATTATGAGTTCTCCTGATGAAATTCACACAAGTTGGAACTGCTTGTGATTTCAACTGTTAACTTTGGTTTTCTGAGTGAGTTTGAATCCACCCCATAATTGATTAATTACTGTTGTTACATAATTTTGTTGTCAATAAATGACACAATGTACAATAAAGAATTTGATCTTGAATGTATTCCATTCATCGATACCTGATGTGTGATGTAAGCTTTCCTTAAAAATGAGTAGTGTATGTTTTTTCATACAGTTGTATAGCATAAACTTCACTCACCCAAAGAGACATTTCTAATGATACGTTCTATAGAAGACCCATAATAAAGTCATGAAAGAACCAAATTTCATGACTGTTTTTTGTGACAAAGAGGTTTTTACCTCTTGTAGTAATTATTAGAAACTCATACTGCCATGACATACATGTTTTTTACAAGTGTATGTAAACGTTTGACCACAACTGTACATGTTATTGTTAAATTATAAGTCACTATTATGATGCAAACTATGAAACATGAAAATAACTATAAATCAAACTGACTTAATGTTACGTCGTCATTATATGTGTAATGTGGATTATTTTAGTTAAGATTAGATATTAGATGTGTGTGTGCTCTTAGAAGCAAACGGTGCCAGTAGGGCGTATACTCTGAAAGTAGCCAACTGGGGGTCGTAAATGTTAATCAGTACATTCCAGAGGTAGGACTATAAATCAAGGGATTAGAAACAAGGACATAGCCTGTATAAGAAGACAGGTTTATGGCCTTTTTTAGCTGGACCCACAGATGCAGACAAGGAGGAGGAGGGAAACGAGCTAGCCATGGTCAGATCTACTGGCGCCAGCCTACCCCCTCAACTGTCTTCTTCGTCGGCCTCCAAGGCCAGCAGAGGGCCCCATGGATGGAGATGGGGGCTGCAGGACGGGACACGCCCACCCAGGAAGCGCGCTCATCAATTTCGATACAATGACTGAGGGGGGAATAGGCTACATCAAATGTGTCCGATGTGAACGGACTTCAGATCTTCCTAGCTGTATTTTGGGGAACGATCTCCAGATATATCTGTAATAAAAGGCGTTTACTTTGGAAATAGCTGACCGTGTGGACATTCTCTGATTCAGGACTCGGGGAATTCTACAGTAACAAAATATAAATAATGTGAAGGAAATGCTACTGTGCACAAAATGAGAAGGATGTTGATATTTTGTAAATGTTTGGGTGTGTTTGTTTTCCCTGTTCTTTCCACAATCTGCTACTTGTCTCTAATAGCTTTGGACATTTGGACAAAGTCATCTTTGCAAATTCCTCTTCACAAATTACATTGAGTACCCGCAGGTTGGATGGGGGTTTTTGAAATGAAAGAAAACACGTTTATCAGTAATCAGTAGTGATATACACAAGAATAACAGTTTAACCTTATTTAAACTGCTTCCAAATGCTACACATTAGTTTGTCCCTTTCTCTATTCCAACACTCTGGATTTTCAAATGAGCTCAATTTAGCTCCCTGAAGGCGTGGTGAGGATTGTTGTTCTTTGTGTCACTCTTCATAAATGGTTAAGATGACATTGTTGAATAACCTCAAATTACACTTTAACCCCATAGCCATTGCACATCTCAAATCACAAGTGCTACACTGGAAATTCCCGCATATTCACAGGTGAGAATTTGTGTTAAAAGATAAAAGTTTCGCAAGTTTTTGAAAGTATCTAATTACTTACAGATGGCTCAACACAATGATATATAAATAAATACTCTTGGCACAGTGTTGACTCACCCTCCTGAGTGACACCAATCAGGTCATATGAGCAGCAAAAGTAATGTATCTTACCGTATAGCAAGATGTGAACCCAGATGACTGATCCCACTTAGATACACACTTAGGCTTCTCTGGAGCAACAGTTTTTAGTCAAAGGAACAATGCTAAACACATTTTTCTCTGAGATGGTATATAAAATGTAGTGTGTGCATTCCTTAGATTTACAGAAAAGAAAACTGGGTCTGAGACAGGGGGTCCTGAAACGTGAAACCTTGCGGCTGAGAAAGTGGGTCCATTGACACCGTGGGCCCATCTGGGGGAGTACTGGACAGGGCTTAACTGGCAGGAGGTCAATCCACCCACATTTAACCAAGACACCAAACACTCTTTTGTCCAGGCCAGAGAAATAACTTCCAACAACACTCAGCCTCATCCACGATGGGTTGCCTCCTTCAAACACCCCACTGAGAAGTTTGTATGAGGAAGCGTTTCAATCAAGGATTATTAGCTATTTGTTTTGGCTGAGTGGAAAGCATGACATCAAAGTCATAGATCTTGTGCCATTTCTGCATCTCCAGCATTGGCCAGCAAGAACATAGCAGGACAAGTAAGTTAAAATAAATAAGTAGCGCATTTCCTTATGAAAAATATTAATATTTATTCATGTTTAGGTACACAATGATTGATTAAATGGTAACTGGAATCTAGTTTTAATAGCTTCTAGACATATCACTAAATTGCTCATCCATCCATAAAAACAGGTTGAGAAACATGGTATTCATCACTAATGCTAGTGTGCACTTACTGTCTACAAGATAATATCAGAACTTTAGTTTATTAAATAATGCATTACCCATCTTATATTATGACCTGATTCCTGTAACTAGGGGGGTGTGGCCTCAATTACTGTCATCAATGTGCAAAGAGGATCCTTTCCCTAATCCTTGTGTTAAATGGTCTGTCAATAATTAGATAGTCAAAACCTGTCTTTGTCTAATTATTCACTTTTGAATAGGAATTCTATTTAAAAGTTGTGCATGTTATTTTAGCAATTTTGATTTTAGATGTTACAATGGCTGTGTTGTCAAAGGCTGAGGATCAGTTATGGAGGGCATTTTCAACAATGTCGATTAATTCTTGGGTATGACTTGTTAAGTAGAATTTCCTGCATCAAATAATGTGGTTGAAATTTTAGTTAAATATTTTTCCAAATATGCCAAAAAGGACACTTTTTCTGAGTCTTTTACTTTTTTGCATTCCTGTATTTAAAAACAGAGCTTATGTAGTAATGTAGCATAAGTAGTAAAGATGGAAAGTCATACAGCAGTAGTGACTCAGAAGCAGGATGATTAATAATATACTTTCATAGTATCTGTCTTCTCGTCCTCCTCAGATGTGAGACTGTTGTTCTGTTAATCTGACTTCTTCTACTTGAATCAACTAAACTTGAAGCAAATGAAAAAAAATCATTTTACGGTGGGGACTAAACAACAGACACACTGATGTGGGAACTGACAGAACAACGCAAATCCCGACCCTGGAGACCGATAGAAAAGCAGACCCTTTACTCTGGAGAAAGTAGAACAGACACAAAACCCTGAGTACAGACAGACCAACAGACATGTTATTCTAGATAAAGAAAGTCCTGGCACATTATCCTGCAGACAGAACAACAGACAGAGTACAAGCCTGAGGCTGGCATCTACAAAAACATTGGATCAAGTTAAACAACAAGGCCAAGTAAATCATTGTATTAAGGTCCGAAGACAGACCGTTGGCCTTGTAACCCAGGCTTTGTTACTTTGAAACGAGCATCAGGATCGTTGGGTAGATTCAGTTTTAATGTGAAAACAGAATGGTGCATTGGCCACTGCAGAGAAACTGATTTAAACCAAAGTATCGCATAAAACTGCATATTACCCGTTTGACAGTTAAGGGTTTCAGCAGGTTTGAATGGGTTGTTTGGAGAAAAAAAAACGATCAGGTTTTTCCTGTAAGATTAACTGTACCTTGTGTATCCAAGTGATATTGCTGTTTAAGGTCAGCTGGGTTCACATCTGGGTATACGGTAAAACACATCATTGTCTCTGTTTTCTGCTAACATGACAGTATTCCTGTAACTAGGATGGGTGTGGCCTTAATCACTCCGTCAAGTGTAACTATTCTGTCAGTTAGATACTCAAAAACCTGTTTTTGTCATTTAATATAATTTAAATGTTTAACCACTGCGGTAACAAGGCATTCACAGCGAATCCTTCAGAGAAGTTAACTCCTTTAAGAGAAATCAATTCTTCCAAGGGTAATACCAAGAAATGCCATACGGGCAGAGTTTTGTAGAAGCTAGTCTGACGTCCTGTTCTGGGGAAGGTAGCGTTGAAGAGAAGAGTTACACCGTCTCGTCCAGTAGCGTAAACTGGCAGGTTTTAAAGTTGCAGACCATTTGTTTTTGCAACTAGTTTAAAATGTAAACTTATATTATTGAGAATCTTCGGTGTAAAACAAACGTCCCCCAACAGCACCTCAATAAATACCTTAAGACCAAACCATAAGAAGTTTCTAATGCATGTCACTAATGTCATAATAAGTCACTAATATGATGTAAACTATTAAACATCCACTTTACATATAAAACATTAACAAATCAAACTGACTTGATCTTACCTCATCATTATATGTGTAACATCGTGTAAATAATGTAAAGTCTGTGCACAAAATGAGAAGGAGATGGTCTGCATGGATTTATACTGTGAAGTCCTTATAGCAACAGTCACACTGAATATGACAGAAAACACTCATAGATGTCAAATTAATTGATTTGGTGCCTCCAAGACTATTTAAAAACATTAGAGGAATATTTTCATGAAGAATATGTTTGTGCTAAGTGAGTTTGTTTGTGTGTTTGTATTCCCCAGACCTTGTACTATCTGCTACTTGTCTCTGTCACGTCTCCGCCTAGTGGAGGCCACTCCCCTGTGCGCGCGGTTCCCCGGCGTTCGACGTCGCCGGCCTTCTAGGCACCACCGTCCGTGTTTGTCTTGTTCCCCATGTCCTGTGAACACATCCCTCCCTGATTCCTTACAGCTGCGGCTTGTTACCTGTGTATATAATCCCTCATGTGTCTTGTCTCTGCGTTCGTTATTGTATTTCTGTTTTGTGTGAGCACGTTAGTGCTAGAACGTCATATCGTTCCACTTTCAGCCTGTATTCATTACCTTATATACACGGCTTAATTATTTAGACGGGTCCGTTGACCGTCAGGGGAATAAATATCCTTTCGCCTAAATGCAGTTTGGTCCTCTCATTCACGACACCTGACAGTCTCTAACATCAGTGTAATCTTTCACATTCCTCTTGGCGAGATTTCTCAAGTTCCAGCAGGTTGGGTATTCTGAAATAATAAAAACAGTTAATTAGTACTCAGGTTTTTCCTGTATGATTTACTGTACATTGAGCAAGGTGGTAAATCAAAGTTATTCTGCTGTTTCTCAAAGATGAAGGTCAGCGGGGTTCACAAGGGGGGTAAGACCAGTCTCATATGACCTGATTCCGGTAACTCTGATGGGTGTGGCATTAATCACCTTAAACACTCTGCCAAGTGTGTCTATTTACTGATCTGCGTGTTCAGTGATCTGTAAGTTAGTAGATACTCGAAATCCTGTCTTTGTCATTCAACAAAAGTAGTCAACTTTAAAAAAGAATTTAGCAATTTAGATTTTAACTGGCTGTGTTGTCAAAATACTAATCAGCTTTGGAGCGCATTTTCGACAATGTTTATTGAACCTTTTAGAAAGAATAACACATTGCCAACATAGTCCACACCATTTTAGATCATTGTATCAATTAACCCTCCTGTTGTGTTCGTTTCATTTTAAGTAATTATTTGTTCCAGGTCCAAAATGACAGCCCCATTATAGCTGATTATAAATACAAAATATTACATATATTGTCACCTTATGTTGTGTTAAAACATTTACCTTTGCTTTTGTGAACATTGCAGGTTTTGAACTTCTATGTGCTATTCATGCCTATAGCCCTCATTGACCTGAGCTCATACAACTAGTTTTTGAATGGAAAAGAAAGTATGGATTATTCTGACAATAACAAATACTCAGATTTAATATTACATGCTATTTATGAAATACTACTAAAGAGCAACAGTAAGAATATCCTTATTACTAACAATTACTTTTTTAGACTCTATGTTGGGAATTTACAGTTTGAATGGGCAGCGTCCACTACAACTACCAGACACTCCGCCAATCTGGGGTCTGGATGTGTGTTATAGATGAATGGCAGACTCCTCCCACTGTGGTGTCTGGGCTTGTGTGTTATAGATGAGTGGCAGACTCCTCCCACTGTGGTGTCTGGGCTTGTGTTATAGATGAGTGGCAGACTCCTCCCACTGTGGTGTCTGAACTTGTGTTATAGATGAGTGGCAGACTCCTCCCACTGTGGTGTCTGGGCTTGTGTTATAGATGAGTTGGAGACTCCTCCCACTGTGGTGTCTGGGCTTGTGTTATAGATGAGTGGCAGACTCCTCCCACTGTGGTGTCTGGGCTTGTGTTATAGATGAGTGGCAGACTCCTCCCACTGTGGTGTCTGGGCTTGTGTTATAGATGAGTGGCAGACTCCTCCCACTGTGGTGTCTGGGCTTGTGTTATAGATGAGTGGCAGACTCCTCCC
>JACXGK010005718.1:5271-31931 GCA_016801125.1 Novumbra hubbsi
GGTGAAGGTTGGCACAACACTGAGTAATAAGAGAGACGGGTGAAGGTTGGCACAACACTAAGTAATAAGAGAGACGGGTGAAGGTTGGCACAACACTGAGTAATAAGAGACGTAATAATAAGAAGTAATAATAAGACGGGTGAAGGTTGGCACAACACTGAGTAATAAGAGAGACGGGTGAAGGTTGGCACAACACTGAGCAATAAGAGAGACGTGTGAAGGTTGGCACAACATTGAGTAATAAGAGAGACGGGTGAAGGTTGGCACAACACTGGTAATATAACACAACGATACAACAGAAGAACCATTACAGAGCATCACTCCAACACTGTACTTGAGGACCAGTCTGAAATACAGATGAAACTGAGTTACACCGTAACGTGACAGCAACACTGTACAAGCCTTGAGAACCAGGCTCTTTAGAAGTCTGTTGCCATGCAAGTCTAGCAGGGCAACGATCTAGAAACAAGTTCCACGGTCAAAGCAGTAATTGAACACAGTTGGATAGACAAGGTCAACACAGGAATTAAACACAGTTAGATAGACAAGATTGCAAAATTGAAAAATGCAAAGTGTCTTTGTATTGACAAGCCTCAAAGACATGAGATGGTTGTATAGTTTATTGTGGCTATGTTTGAAGCATTTATTTTAGTGTCTGACTGCAGTATTATGACTTCCGCGTTAAACCAGAAAGCCCAATAAATTGCAGAATTTCTGACCTTATAAAAGTCTAGATGTTGCACAACACTGAAACAAAGACTAGTTAATAGTGAAGTGGTGTCAGTAGATAAGACTAGTTAATGGTAAAGTGGTGTCAGTAGATACAACTAGTTAATGGTAAAGTGGTGTCAGTAGATAAGAATAGTTAATGGTAAAGTGGTGTCAGTAGATACAACTAGTTAATGGTAAAGTGGTTCCGTAGATATGACTAGTTAATGGTAAAGTGGTGTCAGTAGATAAGACTAGTTAATGGTAAAGTGGTGTCAGTAGATACAACTAGTTAATGGTAAAGTGGTGTCAGTAGATACAACTAGTTAATGGTAAAGTGGTGTCAGTAGATACGACTAGTTAATGGTAAAGTGGTGTCAGTAGATACAACTAGTTAATGTAAAGAAAAGAGGAAGAGAGAGAGGAGGTAGAAGAAAAGAAAGAGGAAGAGGACGTAGGAGAGAAGAAAGAGGGAGGAGATTGGATAAAAGAGGAAGCTGAAATCTCCAGCCATCAACAGACCCTTTGTGAACAGCTGTGCTGCTCTCTTTCTCTCTCTCTCCCTCTCTATCTCCCCCTTTCTCCTACAACCCTGCACACACACACAGAAACACACAGAGCTTTGGGTTATACTAGGAGAACAGCCATTTGCCACACAGAGGGCTCCTTTAGAACTCCTGGCACTAGACGGGAATGACTACAGAGACGGTTGGAAAAGCTCCCATATCAAGACAGCAAGGAATTCGATTCATTTAATGGTCTTTATCTGTTTTGATGATCCATGTGATAAATAAACCATTCATGTGAATAGTATTCACTTGGACCATAGTTTTATATACAGCGCTCTCCCTTCCTCCCTCTCACATATAATCGCCTTTTCACTTTCATTCTCCCTTACGTAAACACACACACACTTATGAAGGGAACTCAAGACAACAGAGCACTGTGGCCGGGCCCAGCTGGTGTCACATACCCTCTACATGACCACTGGAACCTCCTCAATCCCAACATGACGCTGCAGGTATGTTCTGAGAGAGGGAGCGAAGGAGCGAGAAGAAAGAGGGAAATCTAGAAAGAGGGAGACACCAGGGTAGAGAGATATGGGGGACATCCCCCTTTCTCTCCCCCTTTCTCTCTCTACAAAGACCACAACCCCATGGTCAGGTTACAGTGGTCCATTAGTGTGTCTCCAGATGGGCCCACATGACCACAGCCCCATGGTCAGGTTACAGTGGTCCATTAGTGTGTCTCCAGATGGGACCACATGACTACAGCCCCATGGTCAGGTTACAGTGGTCCATTAGTGTGTCTCCAGATGGGACCACATGACCACAGCCCCATGGTCAGGTTACAGTGGTCCATTAGTGTGTCTCCAGATGGGACCACATGACTACAGCCCACCTACTGGAACCTGACCCTTCCTGGGGGAGATCCACCCTAACCTCACATTACACCATCTGGCTCGCTGCTAACTAAGGGACAACAGGACCGCCTTCAGTGAACCGCTGTAAAGAACCCAAAAGAAAATACTCTAATAGGTGTCTGTATATCTCTATGTTAGCATTAGATAGGTGCCTGTATATCTCTATGTACGCATTAGATAGGTGTCTGTATATATCTATGTTCGCATTAGATAGGTGTCTGTATATCTCTATGATAGGGTTAGATAGGTGTCTGTAAATCTCTATGATAGGGTTAAATAGGTGTTTGTATATTCTGTTTGTTAGCATTAGATAAGTGTTTGTATATCTCTATGTTAGCATTAGAAAAGTGTCTGTATATCTCTTTGTTAGCATTAGATAAGTGTTTGTATATCTCTACATTAGCACTAGATGGGTGTTTGTATGTTAGCGCTAGATAAGTATCTTTATTTCTCAATGTTAGTGGTAGACAGAGGACTGCTCTTGCTCCTAGAGGGGAAGGAAACCGACACCAGGAGGTCCATTGCGAGGCAGGAGATACAGTAGTACTGAGTCTATATGGTTTCCTGTCTCCAACAGGCTACTTTACCAGGACACAGTTAAGTTCCAGATGAGTGTTCTGTTGAACAACAAAGAGCTTCAAGAATCATGCTATAATCCAATTTAATTTACTGATCTTCTTAACTGTCATTGTAGCCTACAGTGTTCTGGTTCTCGGAATAACGAGATTAAACATCTTACTACCAGATACCTCATTTAGATTTTATTACAGGTTCTGAGCCCAGATAGAAGTAACCATCTAGGCCTCTGTACAGGTTCTGAGCCCAGACTAATTATAAACTCTGCATAACAGGATCTATCCTGGTTTAGCCTCTAGCACAAGAACAATTCTGAGAGCTGAAGTATTTACCTCAGCAGACTGGCGTGGTTTTCCCATTGACTATCGTGGACGGCATCACAAGTTCCCATTGGTGGAAGAAACCACTTCAACATAAGAGTTTAGGAATGCTGAGGATCTTGTAAAAACAAACATTTAAGGAGCTGCATAGCTAGCATGCTAATATCCCCCTCAGAGACCCAGTCACTCCCCTCAGAGACCCAGTCACTCCCCTCAGAGACCCAGTCACTCCCCTCAGAGACACAGTCACTCCCCTCAGAGACCCAGCACTGCAGGACATATGAGCTCTATAGGCCAGAGGCAGACATACCGCAATAGACTCCCTAGTGCAACAATAAGAGGAAGTAAAATATGTATTTCATCTTCTTAGAACAAAAATGTTTTCTGATAATCTCACTACAGTAACTCAACAGTAAGTAACACGTGGTTTCCCACACTGTAGTCAGCAATATGAGTCAGCAATAACTGAACAGGTTCATGTTTTTCAGTTTTTCTGAAAGGCCAAAACACTAAACCCTATTCTCTCAACCAAATTCTCAGTGGCCTCAACCAATTTGTCGAATCAGTCACTCTTTTGGCAAAACCTTTGAACAAAATCACATTTCACTGTGATGCACTTTTGCTGTAAAATGGTAAACACGAAGTTAAACACAACGTCAACACAGTTGTCATCGTTTAAACACAATGACTTCACACTTGTTTTGAGTGATGTGATCAAAGCACTTGTCCAGAATATAACTCAGTTCAGAGTATATTGCGTAGTGGAGTACTGTACTAGTGGAGTATTTTTTATGCCACTGCTGGTAGACAGACATCCAATACTGTATTACTTGCTGTACTTACAGTATTCAAACTTTTCACTGAACTAAGTTGTGATTATTCTACTTTTTTATTGCAGAATGCGTTTACTATTTACAATTACAAAAATAGTCGGTAACAACATTCCCTGCCCAGTGTGTTCTTCTTTTTTATGTAGTGTTCAATGAATGCTCTGGTTTTAGCAATGAATGCTTTGTTTTAGCAATTGATCATGTTTCTAGCAATTAATCATGTTTCTAGCAATTAATGCTTTGTTTTAGCAATTGTGAACAACTGTAACTAGACCAGTTGAAGTGATAGAGCCAAACCGCACAAAACCAAAAACATTTTGTAAGTATGTTTGTTTTTCAAATTCTTAAAAGCTATTGCTTGATACTGTTGACCAAGGGGACAGTACCTGACAAAGGGGGACAGAACATGACAAAGGGGGACAGTACCTGACAAAGGGGGACAGAACATGACAAAGGGGGACAGTACCTGACAAAGGGGGACAGAACATGACAAAGGGAGACAGTACATGACAAAGGGAGACAGTACATGACAAAGGGAGACAGTACCTGACAAAGGGGGACCGTACCTGACAAAGGGAGACAATACCTGACAAAGGGAGACAGTACCTGACAAAGGGAGACAGTACCTGACAAAGAGATACAGTACCTGACAAAGGGATACAGTACCTGACAAAGGGAGACAGTACCTGACAAAGGGAAACTGTTCCTGAAACTGTTCATATAAAACAGTTCATAAAACTCCAGCAATTCGTTTCTAGCAGTTGTTTCTCTGTGGATGCAGACTTGGCACAGACACACACTTCCTGTACTGCCACATGGGAAACACAGACCAGCTGAAAATAATGAAACATACAGTAAACACTCATAAAGTACACACCCTCACAACACAAAGCATTGGCTCTCACACTCCCACATAGACACCCCCACATACACTCACACACACCCACCTACACAAACCCACATACACACACCCCCACATACACACCCCCACATAAACTCTCACACCCCCACATACACTCTCACACACCCACATACACTCTCACACACCCACATACACACCCCCACATACACACCCCCACCCCCACATACACTCACACACCCCCACATACACTCACACACCCCCACATACACAAACCCACATACACTCTCACACCCCCAAATACACTTTCACACCCCCACATACACACACCCACATACACTCTCACACCCCCACATACACACCCCCACATACACTCTCACACACACACTCTCACACGCACCCACTCTCACACTTGATGCTGTGTTGACCGTTGAAGTAACGGTCAATAGACACCAGGGAAAGTAAACAACTCATGTTTCCGTCTGATCCGCCTCTTGCTGCCATGTACATAACAGACTATTGTCTTTCACTGTTGTGGAGTCCAAACTCTCAGTACTGATATTGTCTGTGACAGTTTGTCCTGGCTGTGGAACAGAGGACAACATGAGGACTTCCCTCTATAGACTGGGTAGACCTGTGTTTAGAAGGAGACCAGTGTACTGGCTAGTGATCTTGGACATTCAGTGTCCCGAGATGTGTCAACTCTGTGGCTTCTTATTTGATTATACCTGTCTAGTGATCTTTGCTGCTCAATAGTCAATACAGACCATCAATAGCTTTCACAGCCTGGTGTCTGCGTTCACAGACAGTGTTTTCCAGCAGATATAAACAACTGTATAGCATGTAGTGAAACTCTTTCAACAAGTATTTTCCCAAGTTATATAAGCTGGACATGGGCTCTGGGGTGTTTTATCTGAGTTTGTTTCATTTAAGGTCCACAGCCGTCTAAAAGGTATGGTAAGAATAATATTTGAAATATTCAAAATAATATTTGAAGTGTGTTTCTTTAAGAGATCTGGGAGTAAAATACCCTTAATTTTTTTTATAAAATGTCAGCATTCAGTCTTCCAGTTCTCTTTTGCGTCCTCTTTCTGTCCTGTCTTCTTCCACCAATAATCGCAAGGGGATTGATGGTGCACAGAATCCTCAGTCAGACAAGCAGGCTAGGTACAGGTGTTGTCATTAGACATACAGACCTGAAGGTCCTTATCAAACAGACAGAGAGACCTGAAGCTCCTTATTACACAGACTGGCCTGGAGCTCTTTATCAGACAGACAGACTCCTTCATGAACCTGGATGATGCTTTGGATGCAGTGAGCTATGATTAGCTCCTTGAAGACCACAACACCCTCACATGGGCACTATGCTGAACAGCTCCACCAGGACCACCAAACACTCACATGGACACTATGCTGAACAGCTCCTCCAGGACTACCAAACACTCACATGGACACTATGCTGAACAGCTCCTCCAGGACTACCAAACACTCACATGGACACTATGCTGAACAGATCTTCAGGACCACCAAACACTCACATGGACACTATGCTGAACAGCTCCTCCATACTACCAAACACTCACATGGACACTATGCTGAACAGCTCCTCCAGGACTACCAAACACTCACATGGACACTATGCTGAACAGATCTTCAGGACCACCAAACACTCACATGGACACTATGCTGAACAGATCTTCAGGACCACCAAACACTCACATGGACACTATGCTGAACAGCTCCTCCATACTACCAAACACTCACATGGACACTATGCTGAACAGCTCCTCCATACTACCCAACACTCACATGGACACTATGCTGAACAGATCTTCAGGAACATCAAATAGGTGGTACAGTCAACTTTCTCAGACTTCAGCATCCCCCTAACACCATAATCTGTATTCAAGAAACCCAAGCAGGTGGAAAAAAGAAAGTCATGTAGAATTCTACTGGTGCTGTTTGCAGTAATAATGCATCATTCAAAAGATTATAGTTTCTATTGGTAGAATATTGAACTGTATTATATACTGAGCCTCTATTGATAGAATACACTACGTATTCCTGTTGATATAATGATATGGTCCACTTTATTCCTATTGATATAATGATAATGTCCATTTTATTCCTATTGATATAATGATATGGTGTACTGTATTCCAATTGATATAATGATATGGTGTACTGTATTTCAATTGATTTGGAGTACTGTATTCTAATCGATATATTGATATGGAGTACTGTATTCTTATTTATATAATGATATGGAGTACGGTATTCCTATTGATATAATGATATAGTGTATTGTATTCCTATTGATAAGATGTAAATAGTTTAAAGGCATACGCCTAACTAACAGCTTCACAATTATTGATTGTTCCAAGACCAATTGATCTTACGTTACCAAATCAATTTGACCCGTTCCAAATTCACTGAGTTGCGCGAACGCGCACTGGTCGTGATATTATAGTGTAGCTATACGCTTTGTCGAAAAAGCTTGAAGTGGCATGACGTGTGTCCCACTAACACCGTTAGCTACATTGTGGAAATACAACGTCAATAAATAACTCCTCAATGAACTGGTTTAGCCGAGGCCAAAGGGTTGGTCACCTTCCATGCCGGTTGAACAGCGGCGATGCTCTTTTGCGCCGCAGCCGCTGTCTGTGTCGTCGTAGTTTCTGTGGTTTTCCCGCCGCAGTAGCCCAGCAAACATCGTTATTTTAGAACGAAGACTTTAGAGTTTCACCGGCATCAAGTAGTGGCTGAAAAACATCTTTATTTTAAAGATGGATGAATCCACTCTCAGAGCGCAGCCAAGCAATGCGACTGAGCTAATTTCCGTTGTGGAAAGTGTCAGCCCGTCCGATCTTTACGTTTTTATTCCTCCCTGTGGATTTGCTGAAATGTATCCTTGCTTTCACTGTCGATTTTCTTTTCATATCATAATAAAATATGCACATTAGTCGAAATCCGTATCGCATTATATCCAGATTTGACGTGTAATTCCTTGGGTAGCGTAGGCGTCAATTCATCCAGCAGCAAGTTAAACTTTAACAGTCCATATTATTTTGAGAACAATAAATCCATGTATGTAATAGGAAACTGCAGAAAATGCCCTATTATTATAACATCGGTTAACATTTAACGTTTTAACGCCAATAATTCAACTAAATCCGTTATTCTGCGCCGCCCGTTAGCCAACGACCGGTATGTGTCGTGTCAGACCGAGAACGTGAGGCGGTGCTTTTTGCTCCAACGTGCGATGGAATTTGACTCCTTTCCGATTCTTCCAGTCTGCCTTTAACCCTGAAGCTACCGACTACATTTAATCACGTCACAAACTGTAAATTACGTTGTCAGTCAACGTATTATTAATAAAACAAATAACTTTGTAATAAAGTTGTTTTGTTAAAAAAAAAAATAAAGACAATTTTTTACTTCACAGGAAAAAAGATAATTAAGTTCAAATACAATTTAATTTACGACTGAGTCTGTCGCTCTCTGTCAAAACACTTTGAGTATGTGCATATAATTTAATCATTAACAACTTAAACATCTAGAGAAAATATTTCCTTACCTAGACAAGCAGAAAGACAGTCAGAGAGATCAGACAGTTCCGGACTCTCGTGACGAAGGGACTGAACGTCGCGGTAACAGTAGTCACTGCTCTAATGTTATGACCCCTTCCTTTTCTGTCTCTGCATCGGTGCTGGTCTGTGGTTTATTATCCAGACAACGGAGTGATCCAATAAGTCAGAAGGCATCAAAGGTTAGACCCACTTGTCAGCTACAAGACACGGGAACCTCCTGACGTTCAGAACGCAGGGAAGAGTGGCCTAGCTCATGGGATTATATTACATAATACCGTAGGGAATTATTCAGAGCACTTCACCTTTTCTACATTTTGTTGTGTTATAAGCTTATTAAAAAACAATAACACTCAAAACACACAATAGCCCATAAAGACAAAGAGAACCAACACACTTTTAGAAATTGATGGATTCATTGAAAATAAAACATAACATTTCTGATGCACAGACCCGTTATTCAGTACTCGGTTGAAACACATTTGGCAGTGACCACTGCGAATCTTCATGGGTAATGTCTCCATACATGCATTCCTGATTTTGGTTAGTTCTATTATTCCTCTGCAGATCTTCCCAAAATATATCAGATTAAAGGGGGAGTGTTGGTGAATTGCAATCTTCAGGTCTCCTCACAGATTAACCTTTAGAAATAATATAAATAAATAGAATTTGCCCCTGATGGACGCCAATCCTGAGTGATTTGAAGGATAATTAAAAGATTCATCGAAGTCTAATTTGCACAAAGGGTCTGGGTAATTTTTTACTTAAAACGTATTTAGCTTCCTTCTAACTTCAAAATGATATGACGGATTTATCGAAGCCGAAACTGTTTTCTGCCTGTATTCATTCTAATAGCCACTGGGTGGCAGACTACAATAATGTTTAGTCTGGAAACAGAAGTCGAACTCAATTGGTGCCTTACAGTTTTTCTGAATTGCTAAAACACTAAACCCCATACTCTGAACCAAATTCTCAGTGGTCTAAACCAATTTGTCGAATCAGTCGTTTGGCAAAACCTTAAACAAATTCGGGTAGTCTGACAATATTCAAATTGCATTCAATCTGTCTGCAAAACTCTAAACACATTCTCACTCACTAAATCACATTTAACGTTATACTGTGATGCACTCTGAACTCAGTTCAGAGTACACAGGTGGCACAGGTCAGAGGCAGAGCAGGAACAGCACATGTTAGAGGTGGTGGAGGAGGAGGAAGATTATGTGTCAGAGGTGGTGGAAAAACAGTACATATCTTAGGTGGGGGACCAGCCAGGAGGAAGAGTATGTCAGAGGTGGAGGAGGAACAGTACATATCTCAGGTGGGGGACCAGCCAGGAGGAAGAGTATGTCAGAGGTGGAGGAGGAACAGTACATATCTTAGGTGGGGGACCAGCCAGGAGGAAGAGTGTCAGAGGTGGAGGAGGAACAGTACATATCTTAGGTGGGGGACCAGCCAGGAGGAAGAGTGTCAGAGGTGGAGGAGGAACAGTACATATCTTAGGTGGGGGACCAGCCAGGAGGAAGAGTATGTCAGAGGTGGAGGAGGAACAGTACATATCTTAGGTGGGGGACCAGCCAGGAGGAAGAGTGTCAGAGGTGAAGGAGGAACAGTACATATCTTAGTTGGGGGACCAGCCAGGAGTGTTTTAGAGGAGGAAGAGTTCTCTGTCTGGACCCAACAAAAACACATGATGCTATACCGGATCCCTGCATGCTACAAATTATTTATTTATTTATTTATTATAACTTTAAACTAACAGGGAAAAAAATGAATGATACCTGGATCTCTTGAGGCAGTATCCTGTGTAGACTTGTAGACATGTACAGTTAGGTAAACCACATAAAAAATAACATTTAAAAACATACAATACAACAAAAACAATTACAGAACTCCATTTATTTTTTAAATGAGCAAGCGACACCAGTGTTTTACTTACGTTTGGTCTGGAGTTTGTTCCATAGATAAGTAAAGCAGTCCTACCCAACTGTGAGGAGACCGCTAGTGTCATGTTACTGGAACCCTGCCTATTGCATATCATCCAACAACATACTAGATCCCTGCCTATTAGATATTAAGACATGTTACTGGAACCCTGCCTATTGCATATCATCTCACAACATACTAGATCCCTGCCTATTAGATATTTAGACATGTTACCGGAACCCTGCCTATTACATATCATGTCACAATATACTGGAACCCTGTCTATTACACATCCTGTCACAACATACTAGATCCCTGCCTATTAGATATTAAGACATGTTATCGGAACCCTGCCGATTGCATATCATGTCACAATATACTGGAACCCTGTCTATTACACATCCTGTCACAACATACTAGATCCCTGCCTATTAGACATTAAGACATGTTACTGGAACCCTGCCTATTGCATATCATGTCACAATATACTGGAACCCTGTCTATTACAGATCATGTCACAACATACTACGAGACCTGCCTATTAGACATTAAGACATGTTACTGGAACCCTGCCTATTGCATATCATGTCACAATATACTGGAACCCTGTCTATTACACATCCTGTCACAACATTCTAGATCCCTGCCTATTAGACATTAAGACATGTTACTGGAACCCTGCCTATTGCATATCATGTCACAATATACTGGAACCCTGTCTATTACACATCCTGTCACAACATACTAGATCCCTGCCTATTAGACATTAAGACATGTTACTGGAACCCTGCCTATTGCATATCATGTCACAATATACTGGAACCCTGTCTATTACAGATCATGTCACAACATACTGGATCCCAGCCTTTGCATATTAAGACATGTTTTACATGATCCCCGCCAGTTACATCTGGATTCCTGCCTATCAGATATGACATTTATACTGGATTCCTGTCTATTACATCTTGGATCCCTGTCCACCTGGCGTTCCATTTGTCCCATTTTTGGAAAATAAACTCCATCTATTGGACCCGCTGGTCTTCAAATATTTTAATATCTTAATGGACAACGTGGTCTTAAGTCCTGTACTTTTGCCCCCAGGATAGTCCAGCTCGTCCTCCTAGCCACTGCAGAACATTTCCATTCACACACACGTGTCTTTCACATCTTTATCTGATTTGACATAGGATAAGACTGGCAAAGTGACATCAACATCTGATTGGCCAGAGGTTAGCGTAGAGCACAACGCCCACACATGCCCAATACATAGAGAGCTGTAAGAAAATTTTCACAATAAAGGTTTTGCAAAAAATATCACAAAATAAAAAAATAGTTTTTTTACTTTATTAACACTATCATCTGTAGAATAAAAATGTACAAAAGTCATAGTGGCAATTTTCTTTTTGTTAACTAAATTAACTTATTTAGAATTAGTTGCAGGAACCTGAAATGACTTGGGTCAAATCTATTACAATGTTGGGGTTAAATGAACAGATTAAATTAAAATCCATGAAAAAACCAAATGCACAATAACTAGCAGAAAGAGACGATAACAGGAACGCCAGCGGGACTAGCAGCCATTTGGCACAGAGATGGAAAAAGGAGTCATGCGACAGGGAAATGTACGGCATTGGTGTCCATTAAGGCCACCTCCATAGTGAAGTGATCATTCAATAGAATTCATTGCCTATCCTAGCTGATGACCCAGTTGGAGACGTGATCAAGTCATCCAATGAAATTAGAAGTCCCACCTAGTTGACTACTTAAAAATGTTAACTGTCTGCAATGGTTATGTGCCTGGTAGTTAAGTCTTCTATACATATCTGTGATAATGATAAGCAGTGCTCAACAAGAAAATATGTAGTGGCATGTTGAAATAGAAAAATACTACAAACATTAAAAAAACTTTTCAGAAAAATAAGAAATAATGACATTGTACTATATTTCCATCTGCAATATTTTATAACATTTTCCTATTGAACATGATCAGTTTCCCCAAGGAACTGGCCGGTGTTTCCTCATCTAAACACGACTCAAAGATCAGCATCTAAGAGCAACTACGCCCTTCAAAACCATGCTCTGCATCATTCAACCATGCCCCACATTAGACCACACCCCACTATGAACCTCCACACCTTCAGGCTATGGGGACCCAACATTAGACCACACCCCACTATGAACCTCCACACCTTCAGGCTATGGGGACCCAACATTAGGCCACTCCCTCGTCCTGGTCCATCATGGACGCCCTGCTGGAGAAGACGTCAGCAAGCATGTGTTTGGGTATCTCCGAGCCGCGCACCTTCAGAGTGTAGCAGGCGTCCTCCACCTTGGAGAGGCTCTGTCGTAGGGTATGCAGTTTCTTACTAACCTGAGGAAATCAATCATTAACGATTATTAACCATCATTGATCCAATCAAATTGTCCCATACACACTGATCATCTTACTAACCTGGGGAAATCGAATTATTAACCATAAGATCTAGCATCAAACCTCCAGATCACAGCCCCTCTGATTTTGCCATGTTCTGCTCTTTCTTATCGATTTGAAGCTGTATCACTGTACCTGCCCCCAGGACCCTGTTCCATCACGCCGTTTTAAAAAGCATTGAACACCATTGGTCACAATATTGTCCTTATTATAAAGCAGCCTCATCAATGGCACAGTCCTGTCTTGCATTAAACATACAGTTGTCTAGCCCTTACAAAAATGCCTTGTATAGACTTAAATGTTCTTAATAATTGCTGTCATATTTAAACATTTTCATTCCTATTAAAAGTTTGAGAAAGTATTTTGTTTTCCCCCGATAATCTGGATAAAACCCAAAGTATAATCCACTGTAACTCAGTGACAAGAAATAACGCACAGATTTGTCTGAGGAACATAAATACTTGCTAGCTAAAAACTTTAATTAATAACATGAAAATTGGATAAACAACTAAACTTTGTCATCAAAGGTAACATTTTCCAGCTCTGTGTCATTGCCGAATTTAACCCCATACTTACTTTTAAGGGTTTGGAAACAGTTATTCATGCATTCATAATCCTCCCATCTGAACTATTGCAACTCTTTGTATATGGGAGTCTGTCAGTCTTCCTATTTTCGCAGCTTGTCCAAAATGCAGCTGCTAGACTTAGACTTTAAATGGTAGAAAGGAGCAACCCTCCTGTATTGGTCTCTCTTACTGGCTACCTGTATAATATAGGATGGAATTTAAAGTTATTTTACTCGTTTTTAATAATCACTCTCCTATATTTCTGACCTCCTTATCCACCACTCTTCCTCAAAAATAGCTTGTATGCTTTTCTGTTGCTGCACGAGTTGTGGAATAGCCAAACCTTATATATTAGGTCTTCCACTAGTAGCGACATTTAGAAATCCCACCTTAAGACCTATCTTTTTTTCATAAGTCAAAAATTTTTTTGGGAAGTTGTGTTTATGTCTGTCATGTCCTATGAAAATACCCTGCTCAAAACAATTAAGGGAACCCATAATCATCACAGTATTCCCCACGTCAATTAAACATCTGGGATTAAGCGTTTGTGAATCGATGTCGCCGGTTTTTGAGCAAATGAACGTCTCTAAATGTGCACAGGAGAGGCAACGGCAAGACGACCCACAAAACATGGTTTGCAAAATGCCACAGATACTTGCTCTCTCCTCATCCCCCCCTTGTCTGATTCTCCTTTTGCAGGGCTGGTATTTTCTCCTTTGTGTGAGGCGCCACAGGAGGAGCACTTGACCACCAGAGGGCAGCAGGAGTACGTCGGAGTGCCAGAGCCAGACTCCGTGAGGTGGGCGTGGTGTGGGCGTGGGGGAGGGGCCTAGAGGGGCCATTGTGTGATCACCTGCTCCATGCATTCCTGCAGTGTTTGTTTAGTTGGCTATACATTTTATGTCTGGTTTTCGTTTTCACTGTCCTAGATACTTTTGATTTTTCTTTGATTGTACTTTGATCGACACCTTTAGGGCTTTATGAATACATTTGACTTGACTAACCAAACACAACATCCTCACCTGGGGAACGTCAAGTCATTCAATTAAATTCCCCCAGACACACACATCTTCCTCACCTCATAAGGACCGGTGTTTCCAATGTAGGAGAAGCCGTTGTGGATTTGACGCAAAAACATAGACACCTAAAGATAGATCGATAAGTCACTGTCAATCAAATCTGTGATGAACTGTGACTGAGAGCTCTACAATCAATAATGAGTAGTTATGACGATGCATGGTGATGAACTGTGACTGAGAGCTCTACAATCAATAATGAGTAGTCATGACGATGCATGGTGATTAGCAGACTAGTCAGTCAACGGTCATCTGCAGGGCCTGGAATGGCGTGCTCAAGGTTTGGACCTACCTGGAAGGGCGTGTCCATGTCCCCATTACCCACGCTGCTGATACACATCCTCATGAGTTCCCCAGTCAGGTCCGCCACGCCCAAAAGGTAGTCTGTAGGGGTCACCTGAAAGGTTCCAATCACCTGCAGGCGGTCTGTGGACTCCTGTCAAATCAACAGTACAGGTGGATTATCTGTCCATGTCCGGTTTATCTGCCTGCCTACCAGCCTATCAAAACAGCGAAAGATTGTGTCATGTTGTATTGCACTTTGTGTGTGTGTGTGTGTGTGTGTGTGTGAGAATGTACACCCATCAGTCCTAGCGGCTCCACAGAACTCACTTCCCCTCCAGAAGTGAGCCCACATTGACAAGTTTTGTTAGGACTCCCTCTCTCAGCACATTCTAGAGTCACACCGGTAATGACCAACATCATCATCATCATCATCCCGGAGGCTGACTTGTAAAGCTTGGTAGTAATGCAAGCGGGTTGTAACATGGGCAATGTTGTGTTTTATTTCTACAAGAAAGTGGGAAAGATAGTGGGGAGTTTTTGCTGAAAGAGCAGTAGGTCATATTCAAAGCCAGTTCACCCATTACCCCCCCAAGCCAGCTTATTTTTGAAGAATTGTAAAGGGGCCCTTTACCTTGGCATCAGAGTCCTTCATGAAGACCAGTTTAGCATTGATTTCTTCCAGGCTGATGAGACTGCGATGTTTGATGAAGTGACGGAATGAAACGGCCTCTACATACTCCTGGATACCTGACACCCAGAGCAATACAGGTGGGCAACAGAAAAATAAGTACAGTTTACATACAACTGATCAACTGTTTATGGACACTATGCATCCAAACAGGACATGATACCATAATAGTTAAACCAAGTTGGCCGGTGGAAGAAGTTCCCTCCAGCTGCTGATTTGGTTCACAACCCTAATGAAATCACTGTCTGGGAGTACAGACTCAAGAGTAAAAAGATTTCTGTTGTAGTTTCTAGGAGTTCAGCTGCAAACCTGAAACAGGATACTGATCCTGGAATAACAACAACGCCCTGGACAGCAGCATGATAAGTTAAAAGGAGAAGCAAAAAGTGCTTCAAAGGACTCAAGTCGGGAAAAACAGGGCATTTTTAGAATTATGGTTTGGGAAAATAGGATTTGCCCAAAGAAGTCCTCCAAAGTAAAATAAGACAGTTGGTTTCAACACCTGGTGTGAAGGCTCTGTGGAATTGATAAAGGTCTTCTCCTCTGAGGTCTTCAGCAATCTGCCCAATTTTCTGTCTGACTCCATCCAGCTTCACATCAGCTTCGGTCAGCACCTCCTCCACATCTGGTACACTGACAGGACCACACTTTAGCATCAGGTCCTACTTGGAGAGTATTCTTGTAACAGTATTGTCTCTGTCCTGGCACCAACCTGGGCTGAAACCCAGGACCTTCTGAACACAAATACCAGTTAGAAGCACTGATAGATTCATCACTTTAGAATAAACGTTTAACCTCTACTTCTCAGCTTGTGACAGGGTTGTCACCGGCTAAATGCTACCAGCTCGCATTGCTAACTAGCTAGCCATTTCTCATCAACGACACAAGGTCAGTAATATGTTCTACTGACACAGAAACAGCGTGTCGGTGAACATAAGATTAACAATCTTCTTATTGCAGGTGGATTTAGGACATTTCAGTTAGAAGGAAGTTAAAGATGAACGTTCCCTGACATCTGATTTTAATAAATGGGATTAAAATCAGTGTTCAGAAGGTCCCTGGTTCAACCCCTAAGGTAAGGAGAGGAGTGGAAGTTAAACAGTCCCCACAATTGCCACCAGAGTTGTAAGATAACTACTTGAATACTGCTTAAATTATTATTAAAATTATTAGGGAATAAAAGAGGGATTCCAGAACCCTGGAATTGGGAATTAGTCCTTTTTCCACCCTAATTACCTGGTGACTCTGTGAAGGAGGAAGATGGTCCTTTTACTGTCGATGGTGATGTCTCTGCTGAGCTTCACCAAGCGCTCATACTTGTCATGTTTGGTGTCAAGCTCCTCTTGGAAAACTAGCAAAAAATATAAGATGTTTACTAAATAATAGAAGTTTACTAAATAGAGACGTCCCAGTACTAAGGAAGCCCCAGAGACGGGGGGCCTCTTTCAGGAAGCCCCAGAGACGGGGGGCCTCTTTCAGGAAGCCCCAGAGACGGGGGGCCTCTTTCAGGAAGCCCCAGAGACGGGGGGCCTCTTTCAGGAAGCCCCAGAGACGGGGGGCCTCTTTCAGGAAGCCCCAGAGACGGGGGGCCTCTTTCAGGAAGCCCCAGAGACGGGCGCCTCCTTCAGGAAGCCCCAGAGAGAAATCCCAAGCAAGACCAAATGAAAAGCATTGAATGGGGGTTTATTATCTTTAGGAAATGCAGTAATTAACCACAAACAGAACATCATAATATAGTCAATGAAAAGGAACCCCAAGGGGAAAGCCTATACCCCTATACCCATACCCCGAAGCACAGCTGAAGTGGATCTGCCTCCTCCCACTTCACACCCCCTTTTCAGAGACCGCACCTGAAGTTGCTCATGACTCATACGTTTAGCCACCAATCACAACTTTGCTTACAGGACCCCACATACTACAAGAAGTCTGGTGACTATCACAAAGACAATCTGACATCCGTCCTAACAGCCATGTGATGGATCTCTGGGCACTCTCAGAATTCTGGAACCAACTGGGCTCAATCTAAATGAACTTGTATATCAATCAGTGATGCTGATCGTTACATAGCTATGCTCTACCTTTAAATGAGGCTATCACAGGTGAAGACTGGTTAACAGTCAGGTTTGAGTCACAGTTTTCTGTCTTCTGCACAGAATCAGTCTTTTTCCTTCGGGAGCAACCCTCACCTGAGGAGAGACCACAAATGAATTAATAATTCTACATTTGTAACCAAGTGAGAAACGAACTAACCACACATGACAGGGCCAAATCCATTTGAACCGAACTCCAACTGGTAACCGAATTACTTGTGAGAAACGAATATATCGTTCCTGAACTGGGCCTACGCTCACATGATGATCTTTACAAGATTACATTTAAATGCCGAAAATGCTATAACAAAACAATATTGATAAAGGCTATCAATATGATTCTTAAACGCTACATATTGTTCACCTTTTATATTAAATCTGATGCAGTTTGTTAAACATTAGCCAATCAACGCTTCTCTAATTAGTTGAAAGCACGTGCATGCATTTGCTAAACCAATTTCCATTTTCCACATCGTGACAAACGTTGATTCATATAAAATGAATCTGTGACATATGTAATGTAGCTAATTGAACTATGAAAGTATTATTTGTAGCTTGCAATCTGCATAAAACTATATTAGTCTTCTTAGGTTACATGTATGATCTGTTATAGGAATATGTAGGGATCTGCATTGTTTTTACTCGCAACAAATTAAAATCGCAGCATTCTCAACAACAAACAGAATGATAATGGATTTAATTACTGTACCTTCGCGTTTATTCATGACTCCAAAGTCGTTTTATGAAATAATTAACGTTGTAAAATTCTTATTTGGCAAAATAAATATCTACCTAGCTGGCTTTAATCTCATTAAAATCCAAACCGACTGTTTGTTTGCGATTGAGCAAATGTATGGTGAATGTACACCTATCAATCGCCTAAACCATTATTTATAATTGAAGTCACGAAATATTTTTTCTGGGAGCACAGGAAAACTAGAAACCGTTTAAAAAATAACGTAAAAAAACGTATTATTTTGTCTAATGCAGGTGGGTGAACAGAAAGTTTTATACGTTTCTAACGTTCAGGCTTGACTACGACCATCTCGTTATGTTAGGGGCTTGGACGCTTTTTACTCGAATAAATGGCAGAGATGCATTTAGGGAAATGTGGTTTTAATACAAGTGACGTAGCTACCGTTTGTGTTTTATATTAATGTTCATTGTTGTATTCTTGAAAATGTATGCATACAATTCAAAGTGTACATCATGCACATTCGGGAATAAAATAAATCAAAATGTTCAACTTTTGTTTTCACATTTAACATAAATTACCTAAAAGACCAGTCTCTAAAAAAATGTCGGGAGTGGCACACAAGTCCCAGAGTGCAGCTGGGAAAAATGTCTGTCTTTAGACATACGGTATGACGTGATTCTTTAAGAAAAGTTTTTAAATCGAGAACGTTCAACTTAAATGCATTAATTATTTACCTAGTTTGGGCCAAATGCTTAGCATTACACCCTTCATAATTTTCTCTCCCAAATCTCAGATACTTGTGCAAATCTATGATTGACGGCGAGGGGGGAAGACGATCTGGGACAAAGTTTAGTGGATTTACCAGACCTTGATCCAATACCTGCCTATCCTTTGGGCGCAGAAACATAGATATTGCTGCACCAACGAAAGCATTACACTGCTTGTACGCGGTTATAAACCTATCTTCGTTTTTATGTTTAAATGTTCTGTTACAACATCCTACATGTCTCCCTAATACTTTCTTGACAAAATAATGAATCAGGAACTCGTGGCGGCCTCTTTATGACCCCTCTGATTAGATAGATCAGATTTCTGTCTCTACGGGAATTCACTCAAGGGGAAACCAGCCAAATGTGTACGTGCCATTCGCCGGGTGCGGCCTGTGGGCTGCACCAATGAATACCGATGTAGTCGATGCAGCCCAGATGCTTTAGCACGGCCTGGTAGCGTTTGACATATACTTTAATTTAATGGAGAACGCCCGAATGTCAAACTAAGATTATGTAAAGAAATAAAAACGACATTTTTGGTCCACGTTTCTTTTTTGTAGGTGTTGGGTTTAAAGTTGATTAATAGAAAGATGAAATTCTGGATAACAGAATATAGACAACAGATCCAACAAAAAGTCGTATAACTCCATCTGTATATTTAGATTGCACCTTATAAATTATTATGGGATGCGGGAAACTGTGGGCAAATATATCACACTCAGTTCCTCCAAACAAGGCAGATGACCCAAAGTAACCACCTTATTTGTCTGTGTTGACATACTTTTCTGTTTGGAAATGAATATATTTAAATGAATTAAAATGTAAAATTACAGTTAAAAAGGGTTTATTCAAATAAATTAGTTTTTAGTATATTAGCCCATAAATAAACATATTTTCTTTGTATAAAAGAAGCACACATTTTATTCATTAAGAACAGACAATTTAGCAGAAGTTTTTACAGTGGCCTATGCCTGGACTCAGGTCCAGGAAAACCAATCAGGACTCCAGCGACAATCACTGAGAGTGCAGCCAATGAAATTGCACAGACAAAGATTGTGAGGACAGCAGCAAAGTCACATGGCAAAAATAGAAAAATAATATTGCTTTTGAATGCACAATTCCTGAAATCTTAATGAATTTCAATGTTGCATATACAAAAACATCTTAAGTAAAAGTTTTAGATACTACAGCAGTAATGTAATGACATTGAGGGGTGCTTTTATTTGAGGTACAGTGGGTTAATATGACTTTTTTGGTGGGGGAAATTGAATGAATGAATCAATACGTTTTATTTATAAAGCCCTCTTTACATCCGCTGTAGTCACAAAGTGCTTTTACCAAAACACCCAGCCTGAATTCAAACACTCAGACTTCTTGCATTAAATTTAATATTATAATTTTGTCTCTATTTGTGAAAATATATCAATTGTATATCAACAGTGCACATATATATATTTCTTATATCAAAATACGACTAGTGTATTTTAAGTAGTCTGTGGGTTTTGAAGGAAAAGGTAAACAAAAATACATGTTACAATTACCCCTGGTCTCCACTACCCATTTTATACCCTGACAGAAAAATATTGTTTATAATATTATTACAATATTTTCCTGGACATAGTCTTTGAACTGTGAATGAAATCCTTCCTCTTTGTTGGAGGTGCTGGAACAAAGCCCAGCCAATGCCCCCCCTCCCCCGAAGAAGGAAGACTAGCCGGGTTTTGTAATCACTTCAGAGAGAGAAGGGCGCCATGCGACACAGTCAGGCGGATGGCTAAGCTCGCTACAAAGAATTACAAGGACCAGATCATCTTCGATCACAGTAATATGAAGTAAGAGCGACTGGACGTGTGATGAAATGATCTTGTGCCGAAATGATCGTGTGCCAAATCGTGGGTTGCTGGCTTTCCGTTTCAGTCCGGAGTGGCGTTACAGGCGGTGCTCGAGCTGTGGATAACTAGTCAGTAGCAGTCAATAGTGCGCGTGTAAAGGATTCCATTTAAAGAGACCGCAACATATTACTTCCAACTGCAAACATGGAGAATAAGACCAAATCGCAGTCAGCTCTGGAAGTGCAGCGTGTAAGCGACCAGCAATATTGTGAACTTTGTGGGAAAATGGAGAATCTCTTAAAATGCGGTCGGTGTCGAAATTCCTTCTACTGCAGCAAGGAGCACCAAAAGCAGCACTGGAAAATGCACAAACTCATATGCAAAGAATCGGAGGTGCAGGTTTCAAAACAGAACTCGGTAGAACCAGAGTCCGAGGATTGGGGGAAAGAGGGACAGACACAATCGTCACAAAAAGGGCAACCACTACAACAACAAAACCGCGCTGAACCCTACAATAATTCCGCGTGCACCAGCGACGAGAGTAGAATGAAAGAGTTTATAAAGAACGCGGAGTTCGCGGGGTCCTTGGATGATAAACCTGGCGCCGACATCACGTCAAATAACAATACCAAACCCAACGGTCAAAACCCCAAGCGATCGACGCCTCAGAAACTTGCCATGGAGTATATAGTTCCGTGTATGACAAAGCATGGCATTTGCGTGGTTGACAACTTTCTCGGATTGGAAACGGGATTAGAAATCCTGGAGGACGTCCAAACGTTGCATAAAACCGGGAAGTTTACGGACGGTCAATTGGTCAATCAGAAAAGTGACTCTAGTAAAGATATTAGGGGGGATAAAATCACGTGGATCGAGGGCCGGGAACCAGGGTGTGAGAAGATCCGGTTTCTGATGAGCCGTATGGATGACCTGGTCAGACACTGCAATGGTAAACTGGGAAACTACACAATAAACGGAAGGACGAAAGTAAGTAGCCACGTGTTCTTGGTCTGTCTGTCTGTGTATCCTGGGTAATTTTGCCATAGACTAGGCGTGGTTGTACCCGCATTATATCAGTGAGACAGACCACACACAATCACATCACCGGGTATGAAAAGGCCTCCCCATTCAATCTCTAAGATATTGACAAAATGTATCCATAGTTGGAGTAACATCTTATAGGTCTAAATAAAATACAGGTTGCGCATGAAATGAAGTACGGTTGCAATCATTCCACACATAATACCCATTAATAACGACGCAAAGACACAAGCGTATGCCGTTTTCAAAAAAAAACTAATGCAAATAAGTCTTCCGACCCTTTATTCAGTACTTTTCTAGAAGCGCCTACGGCAGCAATCAAATTGTCAAGTTTTCTTTGGTATACCGCTACCAGTTTAACACGCATGTATTTGCCCAGATTGGCATTTCTTGTAGATCCTCTCACGCTCTTTCAGATTGGATAGGCCCAACAGTGAACTGTGTTCCACCGGTTCCCCCAAAATTTTCAGTGGGTTTTAATTCCAGGCTTTTGCTGGGCCACTCAAGGACTTCAACTGAGTATCTTCATAAAACTGTCAGTGTTGTGGGATCGTAGTGTTCACTAAAATGATCAAACTGATCACCTGGTCTGGTGGGATTGTTCTGTTAAGTATCTTCATCTCACCTCATCCTCTGGATTTTAGGTGGACCACTAACTAGATAATCTTTATCTAATCTTTATCTAAATTTACTCAAAGCGCTCCAAGCTAAATATTTCGCTATGTACAGGCAGAAGTTGAGGAGGAAGCTGTAGGCTAACCAATGGCAGAACTGGGAAGGAATTTGTGGGTAGCGGGTACACAGACCCATTTCCCATGCATGCATCACCATCATTTATCAAGACTTGACTGGTGTGAGAAAAAACATTTTGATGCATGCATCACCATCATGTATAGCTGTTGCCTTATACCAACACGTTTATATTATATTAGACTCAATATCAGTACCTCATGTCTCTCGGAGCAGTGCTTAACTCTCTGTAAGTACTGCCAGACCCTCAGAGCAGAGGTCAGGTCTGTGTGTACTGCCAGTCCCTCAGAGCAGAGGTCAGGTCTGTGTGTACTGCCGGTCCCTCAGAGCAGTGGTCAGGTCTGTGTGTACTGCCGGCTCCTCAGAGCAGTGGTCAGGTCTGTGTGTACTGCAGGTCCCTCAGTGCAGTGGTCAGGTCTGTGTGTACTGCCGGTCCCTCAGAGCAGTGGTCAGGTCTGTGTGTAATGCCGGTCCGTCAGAGCAGTGGTCAGGTCTGTGTGTACTGCCGGTCCGTCAGAGCAGTGCTCAGGTCTGTAGGCATTTCATATCAAATGAAAAGGATGGTGCTAATCAGAGCAGCAAATAGAAAGTTAACTCTGTTAAAGGCTGCATGTGCAAATAGTACAACAATTTAAGAATAACGTTTCTCCACATAAAATTCAGTGTTTTTATACTGTTAACAAATTATGACTAAATGCAAATTTTTACTTCATTTGTAATAGAAATTCTCTTGTATTAATAATGTTTGCTAATAGTGCATGTCTGTTAACTTTGAAAACATACACGCACTATCATTTGTATGTATTAATTACATTTTTTACCTTCAGTCTATTTGCAGGTGAGACCTTACATTACAAAATGTAAATTGCAATATAATCTGTAAAATACAATATGTGGTTGCAACTGAATTATCACAGTCAAATGTAGGTCTTGAATCAAAACACATTGATCACCACTGCCTCAGAGCAGAGGTTGGGTCTCATAGTGGTTGTCTGTGTGTTTATTTTACTGTGTCCATCTTTCTCATTGCAGAGCAGAGGTTGGGTCTCATAGTGGTTGTCTGTGTGTTTATTTTACTGTGTCCATCTTTCTCATTGCAGAGCAGAGGTTGGGTCTCATAGTGGTTGTCTGTGTGTTTATTTTACTGTCTCCATCTTTCTCATTGCAGAGCAGAGGTTGGCTTTTCCTGTTTTCTCAGCCTTCTTTTCATGTCCAGCTGTAATGTTTTGCCTGTCTGTGTTTTTCAGCAGTGTTCCCGTTGTTGACATTAGATTGTGATTATCAGAGGGCTCATATTCCTACTCACATGCTCCCATTTATTAGAACATATACCCTACATAATGACACATATACCCTACATAATGACACATATACCCTACATAATGACACATATACCCTACATAATGACACATATACCCTATATAGTCACACCATATACCCTACATAATGACACATACCCTACATAATCACACCATATACCCTACATAATGACACATATACCCTACATAATGACACATATACCCTATATAGTCACACCATATACCCTACATAATGACACATATACCCTACATAATGACACATATACCCTACATAATGACACATATACCCTACATAATGACACATATACCCTATATAGTCACACCATATACCCTACATAATGACAAATATACCCTACATAATCACACCATATACCCTACATAATGACACATATACCCTATATAGTCACACCATATACCCTACATAATGACACATATACCCTACATAATGACACACATACCCTACATAATGACACATATACCCTACATAATGACACATATACCCTATATAGTCACACCATATACCCTACATAATGACACATATACCCTACATAATCACACTATATACCCTACATAATCACACCATATACCCTACATAATCACACTATATACCCTACATAATCACACCATATACCCTACATAATGACACACATACCCTACATAATGACACATATACCCTACACAGCCCCCCCCTCCCCCCTTTCAACCCTGGAACAATATGCCACCAAATGAGGTACGACCCAGGAATGCTATTTGCACTTGACCTCGGACAAAGCCAGAGCAGAGGACTGCAGCTTAAACAAAGATCACCATGCAGCACCTGAGAGAGAAGATTGAAGAGAGGTTATCCAACCAAGCATTTAGAGAAACACACAATTCAGACTCTGTAAACAGAATTTCTCCACAACGCAAAACCCCCAACAATGCATACACAGTTAAATGAACAATATCCATTTTATTAAAACCTACTTTGCTCTTCCACATTATTCTATCTTGTCTAGCATTACGTAGACCAGACATCACGCCAGACTAAACTCACTGGCAGAAACATGGCCAAGATAATATCACAATTGTAGCCGTAACAATGTTTTTTGGTCCGTATATATACACTGCCTGTAGAGTGTATTGAAGTCTACACTTCATTTTAGTTTTTTTAACATTTTGTGGTGTCAGGGCCTAGTGACCTGACATAGTTTTCCGCCTGGCCCTCGTGACCTGTGCACAGTTGTACAGTAACGTTGGACAGTCACAATCCACAGCTCAATCTGCTGTGGTAACCAAGACAACCAGTTATTCATAGGCAACACATCTTTCTGCACGTATTACACGTCCAACGTTCTATTGGTTTCTGACTTGCATATTTCCACACAATGCTTTGCCTCTGTCACTCTATGTTTTGCTTTGTGCATTCTCAGTCTGTGTGGTGGTGGTAACACAGACCTGTCTTTACTCATGGGCGGTGCCTGTCTCAGAGCTGCTTTTACAAATATGGACCCCCCCATAACCCGTAACAAGACCCTAACCCCACCCCACCCCCATAACAAGAACACCTATCCCCCATAACCCGTAACAAGACCCTAACCCCACCCCCCATAACAAGAACACCTACCCCCCATAACAAGAACACCCACCCCCCATAACAAGAACACCTACCCCACCCCCCATAACAAGAACTCCTACCCCCACAAGCAGACCCTCCCCCAGACGTGTTTACAGAGGTGCTGACCACTGGAGGGGAGAATAAATAAATACAAAGGATGTTACACACACTGAGGAGGTTTAATGAAAACCAAGCCAGACGCCCAGACAGACCTGTGGTATAAGGAGAGATGGTGGGGGAAGAGGGGGGAAGGAGGTAGAAGGAGAGATGGTGTGGAAAGGAGGGAAGGAGAAGAGATGGTGGGAGGAGGAGTGAAGGAGAGAGAGAGAGGGAGGGAGGGAGGGAGCTACGGGGCAGGAAAGTGAACTGTGGTAAGCTCTTGGCTCCTCTCCAGGGTTAGGGTTAATAGTTGTGCTACGTGCAGAGCGTGCTGCTGGAGGAGAGGGAGGGGCTGGGGGCTTGCTCATCCATCAGTAAGCCAATCCTCCACCCACAGGGATAAAGGGAACTTCCACTAACATCACAGAGGATGTGTGAAGATATTAGGTCCTTTCAGGGCCGGCAATGTCACTGGTGTGTGAGGCTGGGGGTCTGTCTGTGTTTGTGTATTTACAGTGTGGAGACAGGTTGTCTGGCTAAATCACACACACCAAATGTACATAGATTTATGCACTAATTTCACCATGTTTGTCACCATATTTGCCTCAATTAACTCTACGGAAATGCCTTTGCTTATATTGGCCAATATTGAAAGTCAACTTGTCCTACAGATATTTTGACATTTTTTTGAGGTAAGCCAACACTAAATACTTACCTTATTTGAAGAGGGTCTATAAATCCCCTGAGTAAGAAATGTAATGGTGAAAAAACAAGACTATTCCAGATTTGATGCGAAGATTTATGGGGATTATATTATGTATTTTAATAACACAATCTCAGTCAATACTTTTATAGAACTTGAATACAGGATGGTGGCTGGATTCCAAAACATATTGACCTTCTCAGTCACTCCTATGCCTGTGAACAATCCATCTCAAAACGATCACTGTGTCTGTGTTTAACCTTACTTTGTATTATGTCCACATAATGTTAATGTGACTGTGTTACCATCCTTATCACTCTAGTTAGGATATGGTGTTATTCCTGTGACTGTGTTACCATCCTTATCACTCTAGTTAGGATATGGTGTTATTCCTGTGACTGTGTTACCATCCTTATCACTCTAGTTAGGATATGGTGTTATTCCTGTGACTGTGTTACCATCCTTATCACTCTAGTTAGGATATGGTGTT
>JACXGK010005719.1:0-23144 GCA_016801125.1 Novumbra hubbsi
TACAACCCCACCTCCGTGCCCCCTACAACCCCACCTCCGTGCCCCCTACAACCCCACCTCCGTGCCCCCTACCAAGCCCTGACAAAGTCACCCAGGACATCTGAAATGTAATTTTTTTTTAAATGTCACCCCTCTAAATTATTGATCATGACGGCCAGTCCCAACCCTCCTGAAGCCACCTTTTCCTTCCCAAATAAATGTTTTCAGTTCACTATACTCAAATAATTCCAAATGGAAGGTGTTGGAGCGTTAAGATGGCATCCATCCATTCATCTACTGCTCTGGAAAAGAAAAATTGGCAGGGCTGGAAGCGGGGGCCTGCGTGTTGTTAAAGCATGCCAGCAACACCCACTAAAAGCCGGGTGTGCATCTCAAGAGGCCCCCTGCAGCTTCAGTCAGCCAGCCAGGGAGACAGGCAGGCAAACAGTCTAGGGATTTACCCCGAAATTGTACCCTACTCCCTACGAGAGCGAACTGCTCAGACTGGGAACACATGGCCTCGGGTAAGGAAGAGTGCCCATTGTAGGGACTAGGGCATCATTTTGGACCTGGTGTACGCCTCCGCTTCACTTGCTAGATACCTGTCAATAAAGGCCTGCTCTCCTCTCCCCCTGCTGGCTTCACATACATATTTCATACAGAGGAAGGTGCTGTTTAAACAAGATGAATAGGCTGTGAAATTAAAGTTGGCAAATGGATTGATGCTGGATGGAGCTGGCTGACATTTCTTTTGGAGTGCGAGTGTGAGTGTGTGTGTGTGTGTGTGTGCGAAGACAGGATCCAGATTTACAACAAGAATGAGAGAAAAGTAGAGCGCTTTGATGGAGATTAGACATAGGCAAACTGAACTACACAAACACACACACACACAAACCTATTTGAGGCAAAACATTTAGCAAAAAACACCTGCGCTATTACAGTCCACTTAAAAAAATAGGCACCAGCTTGAGAATACATTCTGCAGACATGCCTCCAAAAGGGCATCCTATTCCCTAACTAGTGCACTCCAGTGCCCAGAACCATACGATCCAAAAGGGCATTCTATTTCATCACTAGTGCACTACTATGCCCAAAACCCAAAAGGCAAAAGAGTAAACAGGGAGCCATTTGGAACGGTGGTCAGTGATGTTAGTGGAGCTCAGCTTGTCAAGGTCACCATGTTTTTCCACAACACAGGAACACTAGCGGAGAAGCCTTCTGCTAATCAGCACACTCACGCCCTTTATTAACACAAATCCCTGCAGAAGAACCCCTCTTACTCAACCGGGGGAGCTACAACACTTTATTAAACGGACAGAGCGACACAACGCACAGTATTCAAAGCCTATTTTAGCAGCACCTCCGTGACCTTGGCAGACGGACTGCCTTACAAATGACATATTTCTAGTTTGTTCAAAGCAGCGCCCCACTTCTGACCTGAGCACCGTGGAGAAAAGGGTTCCACTTAATAGGCAACAGGGCCGTTTGGGTCTGAATCTGATAGAAGGTACTGCAGGGCAGCTAACACTGTTTAATGGGTCACTGTGGAGAGAAGTGATAAACAGTCACACACAGAGAAGGGTGTGCACGTTTCCTCACATATGCTGTCCTTGATGAAACTGCAACACGAAAAGTCTGAAAAAAAGTATGGTAGAGGTCACACCTCTAACAAAGGTCACACTTATGACACAGGCCACACTTCTAAACGAGGCCACACCTCTAGCACAGGACACACCTCTAGCACAGGCCACACCTCTAACACAGGCCACACCCCTAGCACAGGCCACACCTCTAACACAGGCCATACCTCTAGCACAGGCCACACCTCTAGCACCGGCCACACCTCTAGCACAGGCAACACCTCTAGCACAGGCCACACCTCTAGCACAGGCCACACCTCTAGCACAGGCCACACATCCAAAAACACATTCAGTTGTGATCACATGGAGGTTATAATCAGTAACAGTAAACAGAGTTTAATGGAGAAGTCGGGGTTACATGACGCTGCTGTTGTAGAGCTTTCAACCGCCACAATGTTGGAAAACAATCGAGTTCAAAAGAGCAAGTCATTAAATGGGTTCCAGTTGAGACGGACACAGATGATCCAGTCACCCGGGCCTGTGGCTCTGTTATTTAACGTTGCACTCTTCTTGTTTCCGAGGACATGTTTAAAGGTGAACTCCCCCCATAGGGTATTCCTAAGGATCCCTCTTTCCACACTGCGTGCGTGTGTGTGTGCGTGTGTGTGTGTGTGTGTGTGTGTGTGTGTGTGTGCAGCTGCTTCTCTGCACACTGCATCTGCCCGCCTGCCGCTGTGTTTAAACACCCCTGGCACGACGCCATGAGGCGGAAGACCGCCGTACGCGTACTGGAAATGAAACCGCAGGACTCACGCGCTCGCCAGCCACACTGTCCGCCCACAAAGACGCCCCCTGTGAGCGGTCACAGTAATGAACCGGGCACAGAGTGACCTACTGATCAGAACCATAAGCAGGGTCTGTGTCGGCCCGAGCTGGGGGAGAGACGTCACTGAGGGCCGGCCTGCAGCTGAGCTGGAGGGCACCCCACTGGAGGAGTGTTATGGTTGTGGCCGGGTGATATGACCATATAAAACACGGTCCATCTCACAAATGTAAAACCACAGTATCATCTGATAGAGAATCGGGAGTATCGAGATACAGGTGGACGTAACGAGCCATCAGCTGTGCTTGGATTCAATGAGATTTGTCTCGTTTATTTCTCTGCATTTATTTTAAAATGCCACGGCACATTATGGTGGTTGCTGATTGGCTAGCCTCTTTAACCCTAACCATAACCCTAGATTAGCTAAAATAAGGGAATTTTCTCCTTCCAGTGTTTAAGAGTAGAGCTGACCCTTGACCTATACCAGTGTTTGAGAGCATAGCTGACCCTTGCCTATTCTGGTGTTGTTTAAGAGTCTGACCCTTGACCTGTCCCTGTGATTTAAAGTAGAGCTGTCCCTTGACTTAGTCCCAGAACTGTGTTGAGGTTATGTATTTAGTGCCTGATGGAATAATGGCAACAAAGTGTTGGACATTCATTTTCTCTCGAGCAGAACTAAATGTCACTTTAGATCTGGTGAGACATCCGCTTGACCAAGCTGCCTCTCCCCTCGCCACACATGTCAGGTTGCTGCAGCCGAGGATGTGTGATTTGGGTGGGGGTGAGGTGGGGGTGAGGAGCTAATGCAGCTTGAAATGTCTGCAGCTCAAGGACCCTCCTTGTCTCTCTATGCAACGACAGTCAACCTTAGACCCATCAGAGAACCTCAATACAGAGACCTATGACCCTTCAGCGAACCTCAATACAAAGACCTAAGACCCATCAAAGAACCTCAATACAGGGACCTAAGACCCTTCAGAGAACCTCAATACAGGGACCTAAGACCCATCAGAGAACTTCAATACAGAGACCTAAGACCCATCAGAGAACCTCAATACAGAGACCTAAGACCCTTCAGAGAACCTCAATACAGAGACCTAAGACCCATCAGAGAACCTCAATACAGAGACCTAAGACCCATCAGAGAACCTCAATACAGGGACCTAAGACCCTTCAGAGAACCTCAATACAGAGACCGAAGACCCTTCAGAGAACCTCAATACAGGGACCTAAGACCCTTCAGAGAACCTCAATACAGGGACCTAAGACCCTTCAGCGAACCTAAATACAAAGACCTAAGACCCTTCAGAGAACCTCAATACAGGGACCTAAGACCCTTCAGCGAACCTAAATACAAAGACCTAAGACCCTTCAGAGAACCTCAATACAGGGACCTAAGACCCTTCAGCGAACCTAAATACAGAGACCTAAGACCCATCAGAGAACCTCAATACAAAGAACCTCAATACAGAGACCTTAGACCTATTAGAGATCCTCAATACAGATACCCATACATAAATGTATACATGTAACCCAATATTGAATAGAGAAATATAAAAAGACAACATATCAAATGTTGAAACTGAGAAATGTTGAAACTGAGAAATGTTATTGTTTTGGAAAAAGCCATTTGAATTGGATCCCAGCAACACAGTTCACCAAATGTTGGGACAGGGGAAGGTTTACCACTGTGTTGCATCACCTTTTTCAACAATACCCTGTAAGCACATGGGAATTTGGGAGACCATGGCTGTGGTTTTGCATTTGTAGATGTAGCACCGTACTGTGTTCACAGGCAACAGTTTTCGGAAGTGTTCGAGGGACCTGAGATCACGCCCTTCCAATATTGGGCTTTGGCCTTGTCCCTCGCACACCGTAAAAGATGAGATCCCCAGACTCCTAGCAATGTTACGCTAAAAAGCGTTATTCTTCGATTGTTGCACTATTTGCCGGCGCAGTCTTTCACAGAGTGTTGACCCCTCCCCATCTTTACTTCTAAAAGACTCATCCTCTCTGGGTTGCTCTTTGTATTCCCAACCATGTTACTGACCTGTTGCTTATTAACCTAATTAGTTGAGAGATGTTCCAGCAGGTTCTCGGGTGTTGCCCCGGTCACAGCTTTTTTTGCAAAGTGTTGCTGCCACAAATTCAAAGTGGGCATGAACAGCTCAGAGAAAAAAAAACGACAGGACCAGTTCACCTTCTTTCCTTTCCCAAACGGTTGAAAAGGAACGTTTTGAGTGAGGAACCGAAGGGTTCAATTTGCAGTGGCCTCTAAAATGTAACCCTTCTGGTCCTCGCTCACTACAATATTTTTGGACAAGAAAGAAAAGGCTGCAGTGACCCTTTTCCAGAGCGGTATCATTCAAGGAACAATAAACATTTTCAGTTACAACATTTGATATGTTGTCTTTGTACTAACTTCTATTGAATATATGGTTTAAATGATTTGCCATATATTCAATGCCAATTCAGCACCATCTTACCAGAGCATTAATACCAAGAGGAAGATTCTGCTTATCTATGATACAATAGCCATTCAAATACAGCTCTCCCACTCCCTATCACTCACACTCCACGCACAGCAGTTACTTCCTCATTCACAATGAGGATCAACGACAGACACACACAACCGTTGAGAGAAAAAGAAGACAGAACTGACAAAAAGAAAAGCAAAAGAAATGGTGACAATGGAGAGAAAATAAACGGAGGACAGACAGTTGAGGGAAAGATGAAGAGATAGAAAGGAGAGAGAGAGGAAAGACCAGCACAGACGGATAATGGGTAGATTCAGTGTTTGGCCATGCAAATGCACTGGACAAACCCAAACATGGAGAGCTTGTTTAGATTTGCCTTCAAACCGAACTGTTGACTGTGTGATTTAAATCAGTAGTTAACACCACCACAAAAATGTTTTTGTGTCTGTAAATGTGTACTCTCTGTGTGTGTATGTTTATACTCTGTGTGTGTGAGGTCGTGTCACATCAAAGTCCTGTCACACAGAAAAAAACTTCTGAATACCGCTCCAAAAACGTATAAATACACACCCTTCTGTTTTGTTTTACTAGTCATGGCCCTCACTCTGAACCCTCAGCAACCTTACAGACCAGTGTGATGGAGCGAGGGATGAAGAGAGAAGGATGAGGGATGGACAGATAGAGAGATGTGGAGAGAAGGATGAGGGATGGACAGATAGAGAGATGTGGAGAGAAGAATGAGGGATGAGAAGAGAGAGGAGGAACACATTGGGATTGAGAGATGAGGAACTAAGAGGGGAGTTGGTTAAACATGAGATGGATGGATGTTATGATGCACAAGAGATGGGATGAATAGATGGTAAGATGAGCAGGAGATGGGTTGGATGGATGGTATGATGAGCAGGAGATGGGTTGGATGGATGGTATGATGAGCAGGAGATGGGGTGGATGGATGGATGGTATGATGAACAGAAGAGAGTTAGTACACAACAAACTGCTAGCAAAAACACTGGTCTCTCTGTTTGTCTCCCCTCTCTATTCCTCCATTTCTCTACATCCTGATCCAAATTCATCTTAGTTCTATGGCTGCAATCGACCATTAAAACTCTCTCTCTCTCTCTCCATTTTCATTCTTTATTTCATTTCATCCACCCATCCTTTCTCCACTGCAAGACCTTGGCTGTGACTATCTCCTTCTTACCATCTGACTGAAGTGTCAATGCTAAAATGTCTTCAGTCTGACAGATGAGTCTTCACAATGCACAAGGATACTCAGCTTTTCACTACCTGGAAGGTGTCCTGTGTGTGTGTGTGTGTCAGCGCTGAAAAGTCAGGATTGTTTGTGAGTTCAAGTTAGAAGTGCTCATATTGGAAGGTTCCAGAGAATGGGCCCAGAGACAAAATGAGCTGCAAATTAGATTTCCTGGAACTGACATCTTGCCCGAACCTAACCAGGCACACACACGTACACACACACGGTCAATGGGGAAAGATGGCTTTAACTCTCTCTCTCTTTCCATCTTTCATGCTGCTATTGAAACCCCACAAGCATGTGCTGGAGTGGGTCCTTGCATGCTCGGGTTCAGAGGTCCACCTGGTGTTGCTGCTGAGGGGATGTGTGGCTGTGGATGCCGGTATGAGCGGATCTCCTTTGTACCTGGTTAGTACAGCAGAGAAAGGGAATACAATGTTTTGCAGCAGACTAATACACCACCATCTACTTACCAAGGTTATCCTCACAGAATGTTTACTGGTGAAGGGAGGGAACAAATATTTAATTGTCACATATCCTGGTATCTTGACAAATATATGAGTTTTTTGTGAGAGTACTAAAATGGCACTTATTTCTCTAAACTGCCCAGCATTTTTTATTCTCCATGTTTGTAACAGGCAGCCATGTCCTGGGAGGTCTGCTGCGTCTGGACACAGGCAAACGAGGTGCGCGGGTTCAAGTCCAGCATACTGTCTCTGCTGTCCGTCAAACATTCCTCACTGACCTATGAAATTAAAATCGAGACATTAAAAAAGAATGGGACCGGGGACTGGGAAGCTGGGGAATTGGTTGTCACGGTTCCTCATATGGTGGCACATTGGACCCTATCACCTCTAGAAGGATTCTTAGGGACATGGATTCAAGGTGTCAGAAACATTCCATAACATTCCATGTGGTGACGTGTTCATGGTGTGAACCACAGTCCCTTTAATTGTTTCACAGATATGCAGGGAACTGCACAGGCCACTCCAGTAAACGGAACTGCACAGGCCAGTAAACGGAACTGCACAGGCGAGTAAACGGAACCGCACCAAGTTGCTGGATTCATTGACTGGCGCAGACTGGCGCACCACTCTTAAAGAAGAGACAAGATTTTAGGCGATTCTTAGGCGGATACAGGAGCGAGCGTGCCTGGATCATACCAGACTCAAAGTTGCTAAGGCTAAAGCACCCATCCCGTCTCTCTTTATAAAGCCAGGGACAAAACTCACTGCCGGTAGGAATCAATACTTTTTATTGAACTGGGAGGTTTACCTGATAAACAGAGCACTTTGTGTCAAACATTGAATATCGTAAAAAATTGGAATAGTCGCTTCACATTGAACGGTTAGAATGACGACAAAACATGTTCAGCTATAGCCGTAACATTGTATGGTAATACAAAAACACAATATTTAAGGAAGGCTAAGATTTTGAAGGTAATCTCTAGATAAAATAACACACGGCCGACATAACAAAGATGAAGAAGGCGGAGTGGAATGTCAAATTACATTTCCAGAATATTGCCTTCAAACAAAAGAACAATAGAAAATAAATGAATTCTCTCATCTCTCTCTCTCTCTCTTCTTGGTAAGTCAGTTCTTCATGGTAGTGATGAATGTTTCCTCTCACAAGGAGAAACACCTGATATAACTCGGGGTTGATGTTTCAGGAATCAGCCGTGCTAGGTGATGCGGTTATGTTGCCACTCTCCCGGACCACGTCTCCAATTCCAAACAGACTCCTGATAAAGCCGACTGCTCGGATGTACAATCACACCCCAACACTACGCTCCCCAAATAAAAACATTAGACCCCCCCCCCCCCCCCCCCCCCCCCCCCCCCCCCCCCCCCCCAAGAAAAGGTCTAGGCTTATAAATCCTGCCTGAAATCACACCATGAAAGCTTGATAAGGACTGTAGCCATAGACCTGGTTATAAGTATGTACCCAGGATTAAGCAAGGTTTCCCTTGCTCTCTTATTTCCACAGGGAGTATACACACCCACACACACACACACACACACACCCACACAGATGTTCCAAAAGATTTGCCCAGTTGTATCATAAATTCACTCCTTGCATTTTAAATCTACTTTTATTACCACAGGGTTGAGAACATAACCAACAATGATGCATTCTGCCCAATCTGATTATACGTTACATTACAGATTCATCCACGGAGCAGAGCTAATCCCTCCACTATCACTCGTTATCAGCTCGGCCCGTGGATCAGGGCGAGCCGAACGGCCGGCTTACTGTACGTACCAACAGTATTTTTAGAACAACACGACGACGTTGGTACAGCAACCACCTTCAGCAACGCAGACTAGAGAGGGGCTAAGAGGCAGATATACTAACTACAGCACACAAGTACACACAAGTACACACACAGAAACAAACACAATCGCAGAAACACACACACACACACACACAAAAACACACACACAGAGCAGCTTTACCGGAGGACACCCAGGATGAGTTTGTCTTTAGAAACACAACAATCCCGCTGTCAAGGCACTCAGACTGAAACAAATATAGACAGCGTGTGTGTGTGTCAGACGGGGTTTTGCCATCAGGGCGCATTTCACACCCCCTCCGGGAGGGAGGTCTCCCACAGCAGAGGTTGACCCAGGGTGAGGCTGAGGAAGCTGGGAGGCTGAAGCCCCCGTGGCAGCGGTGGAGGCCCGAGGCCCAGACACCCAGCGCAAAGACGGGTGTGTGGGGGAGAGGGGGGGGGTGCAGCTGGTGGAGGCCTCCCCCTTGGCTGTGACAGGGCAAGGTGAGGGAGGGTGGAGGAGGAGGCAGGGTGAGATGAGAAGGAGAGGACGGGGCCTCCACCCCGGTGGGCTTGGTGTGTCTACGGTCCCACTGGCGGAACATGGCCGGTACATTACGCATGCGAGGCCCCCCGTCAGCGAGGCCCCCCGTCAGCGAGGCCCCCCGTCAGCGAGGACCAACGTCAGCGAGGCCCAACGTCAGCGAGGCCCAACGTCAGCGAGGCCCTTCATCAGCGAGGCCCCACGTCAGCGAGGCCCAACGTCAGCGAGGCCCCACGTCAGCGAGGCCCCACGTCAGCGAGGCCCCACGTCAGCGAGGCCCCACGTTCGTTCCCACGTCCGGACTTAAGTCTGCCTCGCATGATGTGATTCTGCATGTGTGTGTTATTTCTGACACACAAGCCTGGTTCTCTTATGTGGAACCTGTACCTGTTATAGCGGACTGATGAAGCCAGCGCTGAGGAAGAACTACAGCGGCTTGTTCATCTTCAGCACATCAGACAGAAGCCACCGGACGACTTCAGAGAGGCTTTGATCGGCTGGCTTAAAATACACCCCATAAAAATTACAATGCACAGAGAGGTCATTACGCATTTCGTGGAAGCGAACTTGACATAACATGATATCACATTCAGCAGATGGATAAAAGTTATTAATAAAATCGAAAAAGCTATAGCCGGGCACACTGTCAACTATAGCTAGAAGAATACTTAACGCTGGCTCTAAGGGGACAGGTATGCTACCCAGCTCTTCGTAACAGCCTCCCATCACAACCAGCCTACCAACCAGTTTCCTCCCTCCCATTACTGGCCAACTCTCCATCCATCCATCCTCTCTCCAACCATCCACCCATCCCTCTCTTCATCAACTCTACATCTCCTTTCATCCTCTCGGTGTACAGGAGTCACTGTAGCAGGCAGGCAGAGGGAGCTCAAACCTGGAATTCTGGGAAGAAAACATCGCCTTCCATAGGAACCCGTATTAGTCATTCCAGACACCATGTTCCTCCTCCTGCTCCAAGACTGGGACCAGCGAAGCACAACCACCACCTTGGTCACAAAACCACTCGTCCGACATGATTTGCTTCACAAGGCCACTAGCGATTAATTACAAAATGAATTATAAAAGCAATCATCGGCTTGCCATTGTGTCTTGGAAATTGTAGCTGAAAGCATGTCTGAGGTATATAACACAGTTTTCCTTTTCCTTTTTACTTTCGTGGGCAATTAGGAGAGGACATCCCATGATGAGTGGGAGCTACAGAATGCTCCTTCTCAATAAATCGGGAAAGAGAGAGAAACAAGGAAGAGACAGAAGACATGTGGTTTAGACACCAGGAAGAGATAGAAGACATGTGCTTTAGACACCGGGAAGAGACAGAAGACATGTGGTTTAGACACCAGGAAGAGAGAGAAGACATGTGGGTTAGACACCGGGAAGAGACAGAAGACATGTGGGTTAGACACCGGGAAGAGACAGAAGACATGTGGTTTAGACACCGGGAAGAGATAGAAGACATGTGGTTTAGACACCGGGAAGAGACAGAAGACATGTGGTTTAGACACCGGGAAGAGACAGAAGACATGTGGTTTAGACACCAGGAAGAGATAGAAGACATGTGGTTTAGACACCAGGAAGAGATAGAAGACATGTGGTTTAGACACCTGGAAGAGACAGAAGACATGTGGTTTAGACACCGGGAAGAGACCGGAGGTCTGGAGGCATGTATGCCAACATATCTAACCGGCTCTACTGCAGGGAGACTCTGACACAGGGTGTTTGTCTGCACGTGTGCCTGGTATAACCTTTCTGCTACCCAGTGCCAGGCGACACACCCTGCCGCTTGATAGGCCAGAGTGGGTGTCGTCCCCACTCAGCCCTCAGGCTCCTCCCCCTGTTCTGGCGGTAAACAACATCGGTGCATGCATGCTGAAACAGCTGGCAGGAGGGGGGAGGCAAGGAAACAGAGAGGGGTAAAGGGGAGAGAATGGGAGATGGCTCTCCAGGGAGAACACCCCGAATGCCTGCCACTCCTCTGTGCTTCACCTGACATCAGAGCGGTGTACAAACCGGTGGGGAGGAGGGACAAAAGAGGAGGCGCGACAACATATCAAAGGAGTGAGAGGGAAGATAAAGCAGGAGAGACTGGGTGTCCAAGCAGGGTGTTACCTGCCGGCCAGGCTGGTAAAAGGCCCTGGTCATGACAATCTCCATCGTCTTCATCCAGGCAGCCGAGGAGAACTGGTGACACACACAGACACACACGCTCCCCTGACTACAACCGGTCAGCCGATGTGTCCTGGGGATACTGGAGCACACCAGCTAACTGACATCACACATGAGCCTGGTACAAATCCCATTCTAAGGAGGGTTGTACATAATTCAGGGAGTGTACACGATGTGTCATCTTTTGATTTAAGCCAATCAAAATGCATTAAGGTCTGGTAAACAAGTAAACAAACGCTTCTGTTATATCTAATCTATCTTAAGACAATTCATGCTACCAGATAATAATCTGTGATGCTGTTATATCTATTGTATTTTAGGACACTTTATGCTACCAGAAAATAGTCTATGATACTGTAATCTCTTATGTAGCTTAGAACACTTCCTGCTAGCAGATAACAGCCTACAATACTGTTATTTATCCTATATAAACACTTCAGAGATAACTACTGTAGCTTAAGACACTTCATGCTACCAGATCATAGCCTAAAATAGAGTTATTTATCTTATATAAACGCTTCAGATATATCTACTGTAGCTTAAGTCACATCATGCTACCAGATCATAGCCTACAATACTTTAATATCTAATGTAACTTAAGATACCTGCAACAGCTTTCTTGTCTTGCTGAGAGACACCTACTGAGATCACTCAGCTGCTCTGTTAACTCACACAGCAATGTTACTCCGTAGCCATTGGTCCTGAAGGGCAGGAGATGATTGGTCAGTGGAATAGACCGATTAAACCAATGCGTTTTCCCACAATATCTTCTTGGCTAATAAAGGTATATTGAAGTGTTCCATCTAAGCTTTTAGGAATTGGGGCAGAAACACACAGAAACAAGATAAGACACCATCATACATGGGACACACACCTTCGCAAATCACACACCGAACTACACAGGGAGAGAGAGCTGTGTGAGAGAGATTGGGCTGTGTCTGTTACTGGGTGAGAGAGATTGGGCTGTGTCTGTTACTGGGTGAGAGAGATTGGGCTGTGTCTGTTACTGTGTGAGAGAGATTGGGCTGTGTCTGTTACTGGGTGAGAGAGATTGGGCTGTGTCTGTTACTGTGTGAGAGAGATTGGGCTGTGTCTGTTACTGTGTGAGAGAGATTGGGCTGTGTCTGTTACTGGGTGAGAGAGATTGGGCTGTGTCTGTTACTGAGTGAGAGAGATTGGGCTGTGTCTGTTACTGGGTGAGAGAGATTGGGCTGTGTCTGTTACTGGGTGAGAGAGATTGGGCTGTGTCTGTTACTGGGTGAGAGAGATTGGGCTGTGTCTGTTACTGGGTGAGAGAGATTGGGCTGTGTCTGTTACTGTGTAAGAGAGAAGGTCATCTGTTAATGGTTTCCGAAGGGTTGTGTCTCTTACTGGGTGAGTGAGAAAGGGCTGTGTCTGTTACTGTGTAAGAGAGATGGTCATCTGTTAATGGTTTCCGAAGGGTTGTGTCTCTTACTGGGTGAGTGAGATAGGGCTGTGTCGGTTACTATGTAAGAGAGATGGTTGTCTGTTACTGGGTTACAGAAAATATGAATACAACCACCACCGTTCTGTTCTTCCACCTCCTCTTCACTCCCTACTTCTCTCTCCTCTCCCTCCTACTTGTCTCCCATTCCCTACAGCCTCCTCTTTTTACCCACCCATCGTCTTTCCAGTCTCCTCTTGTCTCTCTCCCCCGTCTCTCTATCCTCCCCCATCTCTCCCTACACACTTCTCTCCCACCCCCATCTCTCTCTCTCCCCCATCTCTCTCTCTCTCCCATCTCTCTCTCTCTCCCATCTCTCTCTCTCTCCCATCTCTCTCTCTCTCCCATCTCTCTCTCTCTCCCATCTCTCTCTCTCTCCCATCTCTCTCTCTCTCCCATCTCTCTCTCTCTCCCATCTCTCTCTTCTTTCTCAGCACATTCAGCTCCATTCTCTATTAATGAAGTTTGGCCGTGTGTCTTGAGCCTGGTTGAATAACACACCCGTCACAGCTTACTGAGGGGCTGACCAAACACAGAGAGACTCAACCATTGCTACTGCTACTACTACTACACACACACACCCGTCACAGGCGTTAGAGGGACTCAGTGGTGTCTCAGAAAGAGAGAGAAGGGGAGAGAGGGGGGAAGAGGGGGAAGGGAGAGAAATCAGTGTTGGAGTTTGAAACTGCAGTGGAACACCCCTGCAAAAACCTGCCAACTAGACAGTGAGGCTGTGTAGTGTGTGTGTGGCGTGTGAATGGGTGACTGTATGTGTTGTAACTGCAGTTGTTAATGCAGTTACAAGGGCTGTTTATGTTTTGGACACTTTTGATACAGATGTTCCTCATCACAGGTGGTCTTCTGTACCCCAAGGTGTCCTGAAACACCAACATCTTTTGAATTGTAAATTTGATAAAGTGTGTGTGTGCGTGGCCCAAGCCCAGACAGTGATTAGCTCAGTACACAACAGAGCACATGGCCCGAGCTATTCCTGATCTGGACCACCACTGCCCCCTATTGAGGGCTGTGGGTATTGCAGCCCATCCCCCCCACATTACCAACAGTTCACCAAGGAGAAAGAGCGAGGGGGCTGGAGACAAACAGAAAGGGAGAGAGAGGGGTGGGGAACAGAAAGGTAGAGAGAGAGGGAGGAAACAGAGGGAGAGACAGGGGGAGGAAACAGAAAGGGTGAGGGAGGGCTAGAGAAAAACAGAAATGCAGAAATGGGTAGAGAAAACTCAAGAAAACAGAGAGAGAGAAAGAGAGAGAGGGGGGAAAGAAAAACATGAAGGGGGAGAAAGGTGGCAGACGGAATTAAAGTGAGAGAAAAAGGAATGAATATAAATGACTATAAAATTATCAGAATAACATCAAAATAATTGGTTTTCTAAAATGTTGCTAAACGGTTTCAGCCCAGCTTAAAATACAGAACATTAATAGGATTTTTACATACAGCAGGAATCAATGTTAAAACATTTGACATCCTACCTTCCAGTGTTTGTCAGACTCTGAGGAGTAAACAGAGGACTGTTATTTCTTATGAACTGGTTGGTTTACCCTGTGGGTACAATTCAGAAAATTACCAATGAGACACACATGTTCCCAACTCCTGGATCTGCCCAGAAGGTAAATCAATATTGGACAGAGGAATGGTATTAACAGGAGCTCACAGTTCTCATAACTTTCCCAAGGCAATCTACAGTAGAACAACTGTGGTTAGTGTGTGTGTGTGTCTCTAAGGCTACTAAATATGGAGTTTGCTAGTGCAGAGTAGGTTTTCTTTAGTAGCGTCTGTTTAGGTCGGTTTGTAGCTTAAAGTGTTATCTGAGATCTGCTGTCCTTACAATGATCATCTGTTAGGGTCAGGGTAACAGTCTATCCCGGAGATCAAGGATTAGATGTTGAGGCTAGTGGGGTTTTTTCATATGTGATCAGTTGATTTGTCCTCACAAGTATAGTAACACTTAAGTATGTGTGTGCGTGTGTTTGTGAGCTTGGGGTTATGTTGAAGAGTAGTATTAAGGTAAGGTTTAGGATACAGTGATGGTTTTGGGTTAGTTTTAGGGGTTAGATTTTTTTTTTTTACGGTACTAAACCAATACATGCGTTTATGAGAGTGTGTGTGTGTGTGTGTGTGTGAGTGAGAGAGTCCTACTCTCCTTTCAGCCTCCAGCTCTAAGCCTCGTGCTCCTGCTCTCTCCACGCCCCTATTCAGCATCAACACAGAGCACACTGCCTGGCTGGACAGCTGGCTGGCATTATATGTCTGGCCGGGACCCCCCTCCCTCTGTGTTCATCTCAACCTTCGTCCCTCTCCAAGCAGTCCCGCAGAGTTGCATGTTCAGTGTGTGTGTGTGTGTGTGTGTGTGTGTGAGCGAGCGAGCGTTCTGGCTGGCTGGCTTTTCTTGTATAAAGGCCAAAATCCAGTGAATTTGCTGCTGGCAGAAATCCATTGTGTTGCTGAAACAGCATATTGACAGTGTAAGGCCAGCTAATACACACACACATGCAACACACACAACAACCCACATTCAACACACAGCGACAAACATTCTGCATCTGGTATATAGGAAACCTTTATACCTGGTATATAGGTGATCTGAGAGGGAAAATAGATATGGTATAGAAAAAGGATGAAATATGGAAACATTTATCCGGTATGTTGAAAAAGAGGCATAGAGAGAAATGGATAGATATATAGACAGATAAAACTAGAGATGCGGGGAAAGACAGAGGAGGATAAAGTTTGAAAAAGACTGACATATAGGGGGAAACATTAATAAATGCATATGGCTCCAACCAATCGCAGCGATCCACTATCCCAGAGCATAACAGCGTGTATTTCTGTTACATTAGTTCGGTTTCACTGGGTTTCCTAACCCAAAGCCTCTCCCAGCCAGGTGTTTTGTTACTGAGAAGATCCTACACGTCACATGGCCCCCGGTGGGAGGGACTTCCAGAGATCAGGGGGGTGGACCCTGCTAAGCAACCCGTATGTGGGGGCAGTCTCTCCAGAGCGAGGTTCGCCCGCTCCCCCTGCGTGGGGTAGGCCTGGTCGTGCTCTCGGGGATGGAAAGACAAATGGAAGGAGTGTAGAAGAGAGAGGAAAACTAAACGGTGAGGGGAAACTTCAAAGAATGGTGCAGAGAGTGAGCCTGTCAATAGCACCTTATTCCTCTAGATGAATGGGCCATTTCAATCACTATCAATGTTATGTGTTCCTCTCCCATTCATCTCCTCTGGAAACACACACTCACACACAGCAAAGTCCTTGTCTCTGTTGGGAATACTGACAATACATTTACAATGACAGAGAGGGTGGACCGCTCTATCTACCCAGAGACAGAACAGAGAAAGGACATTTACACATGCCGGACTGCCTAGATGACAGGAGAGAGAGGGAGAGAGTGTGTGGAAGAGATACAGACACAAAGGATGTGTAAAAAAAAATTGTCCAGAGTGTATAATATACTACGGTCTAGAGTTGTCATTTGTCCGTCCGTCTGTCATGTAGATACACACAGCCCCTGTGTCTTAAACGTGACATGACAACGGTCACATTCAGTCACGACAGACGAGGCCGGGCCCTGACCAGTGTATCCTCAGCGGGCCAGATGTGCACCGTGTGACCGCCCGTGACAGGTGTCACGCTGCGTTTGTGGCGCCGCTGAGGGGAGGCGGCTTCCCGTCTGCGAGGAGGTCTCACTGCGCCGTTCCCTGGATGTGTCCTTCGTTATTCCCCCACGCTCTCCTGAATGTGCTCTCCTGAATGTGCTCTCCTGAATGTGCTCTCCTGAATGGGCACCGGCATGGTGGATCTGATTCCCGGGGCAGACACATTTAACCCGTTACTCACAACGTACTCCCGTTGGACTCCCAACAAGCGGTTCACAAAGGGCCCAGCCGGCCCCTAGCCCAGCCACCACACAAGGGACAGTGTCCAACCCCATTTAGAGTGGAGGCCTCTGGGAGACTTCAGGAAGGGGATAGGCAGGAATAGGAAGTGGGGTGCTGGAAAAGCATGACAGGCACGCAACTGGTCCTCTCCTCCTGACTGTATTAATTGGCAGAGAAGGGGCAGGGCTCAGAGAAGGGGCAGGGCTCAGAAAAGGGGCAGGGCTCAGAAAAGGGGCAGGGCTCAGAAAAGGGGCAGGGCTCAGAGAAGGGGTAGGGCTCAGAGAAGGGGTAGGGCTCAGAGAAGGGGTAGGGCTCAGAGAAGGGGTAGGGCTCAGAGAAGGGGCCGGGCTCAGAGAAGGGGCAGGGCTCAGAGAAGGGGCAGGGCCAGAGAAGGGGTAGGGCTCAGAGAAGGGGGTTAGGGTAAAAAGGGATGGTTATGTAAAGGGTTAAGGTCAGATTTGTAGATTTAAAAACAGTAAAATAAGAAATTGTTTAAACAGAAATTGTTTTTTTCCTCCCTTTTCCTAAAGTGTGTGTGTATGCATGCTCTTATATTGGATGTGTGTTCATGTTCCTAACAATAATTACACCTGAGAGCATTTGTTCAACCATCCATTTGCTAAAGGAAATAACTTTAACAACACAACCACTGACCTACTAAATGCCTCCCCAAACTATGGACATTACCACACTGATTATGGCTTTAAAAGACCATGCATTGGAAAGCACATCTGGAAATTGCCGAGTGGCCGTTATAGCAGTTATAGCAGCATTTTCCAGTTGCAAAAGGACTGGGTTTTGATTCATTACACAAGCCTCAGATCCAGTGACACAGTGAGGCCTTTAGCTCCCTGCATGCGAGACGATAAAAATGGATTTCATTTTCTTTATTTTTTTTTTCAACCCCAAAATGTGTAGACATTTTTCAAACCTTGGAGTAGTGTGACCGGACTGGTCCATTTTAGGCCTTGTCTAAAGTACCGCCCACCTCAATTCTCTTCTGACCAGGGCCCATCAAAAGTAGTGCACTACTTCAGACCAGGGCCCATTAAAGTGGTGCACTACTTCTGACCAGAGACAATCAATAGTAGTGCACTACTTCTGACTAGGACCCATCAAAATGAGTGCACTACCCATCCAAAGGGGGCCAAACCAACTATTAGGGCACAGGGCGTCCTAACGATTTCCTCAGTAGGAAATGGCATCTTTGTCAATCTTTTGTCAAATATATGATATCATGGTTTAAATGTCATTGTTTTTCTGGTTTAATTATATCACCTCTACCTGCAGATATTGTTTAAAAGATGAACAATTATTGGTAAAAAATAACTAAATATTTAATGGGGTGTCCTCATTTATTTATAAATATATATATACTGCCAGACACTGTGTGGGCTACTAAGGATTCACGAGGGGTGGAGTGACGTCACTGTTATGTTGATTAGATCATAGAGACGGTATTGGAAAACGCCAGATTTCTTGGCGACTGTTCGTGGCGGAGCACATGCAAATTTGAGTTTGGTTTTGTGAGCTCTGCTGATACAGTTCCATTTCAAAGGAGGGCAAGGTTATCTAATATTCTAGAGCCAACTCTCATCTCAAGGCTGAACGACTTCTTTTATTTTGATATTCTGAACGCGAAATTGACAACCTGATGACGATGTGTGGAGCGGAACACACCGCTCTGTCTTTCACGTTTCTGCTTTAGTGGGTTTCCTGTTGGCTAGGTCCACCTTGACCAATGAATGAATTACCAGCAGAGCGTAGACAGTGGGGAGCGCGGATCACATGAACAAGGTGTTTGGGGACCCAGTACACAAAGGTAATCCATAAACAACGCCTCCAGAAGGCAGGAAGGGTACAACGTTCGCCTTGCTTGCTGGTCACTGCATTGCCTGAACCACTGCCCTCAGCATGTTGGAGAAGGAGAAGAAAGAACGTGAGGACAGAGGGGTACGTACAGACAGAGAGAAGTGGGGGTAGGCACAGACAGAAAGAGGTGGGGGTAGGCACATACAGAGAGAGGTGGGGGTAGGTACAGACAGAGAAAGGTGGGGGTAGGTACAGACAGAGCGAGAGGCAGATGCAGATAGAGAAGTAGAGATGAGAGGTAGGTACAGACAGAGAGGTAGGTACAGGCAGCGAGAAAAGGAGAAAGAGAGGTAGGTACAGACAGAGAGGTAGGTACAGACAGAGAGGTAGGTACAGACACAGAAGGAAAGAAAGAAAGGAAGGCACAGACAGAGAGGTAGGCACAGACAGAGAGGTAGGCACAGACAGAGAGGTAGGCACAGACAGAGAGGTAGGCACAGACACAGAAATAGGTACAGACAGAGAGGTAGGTACAGACACAGAGGTAGGTACAGACACAGAGGTAGGCACAGACAGAGAGGTAGGCACAGACAGAGAGGTAGGTACAGACAGAGAGGTAGGTACAGACACAGAGGTAGGCACAGACACAGAGGTAGGCACAGACACAGAGGTAGGCACAGACACAGAGGTAGGTACAGACATAGAGAGAGAGAGGGTAGGGGGGTGTTCATTCCTTCCCATCGGCAGGTCATATCCACTCATAAATGAAAACCCAGGTCCAGTTCTGTCCTTCGGTCTTCATGTTGCACGGCTGGTGGGCGGGGTCAGGGTGGAGGAGAGCATAGGAAAGAGAGGAGGTGGTTCCCATGTCTCCAATCCCATGCCAGTGTTGTTTGTGGAGGTGGAGGGGAAGGACAACATGGAGGACCGGGTAACAGACCGACCCGACTGTGTCTCAGAACTAATGCTGCGGCTCGCCTCAAGCAGTGGTAGAGCAGGAGGGGGGAAGGGGGAGGAAGGGAGGGGCCAGGTTAAACCAGCACCTGGCTGAAGTCCATGGAGGTCAGCGCGGAGAAAGACAAACGGCTCCCTCCTGACCGGTGAACCGGGCCAGTCCAGAGGGCCCGGGACCTTGGCCTTCACTTGGGCATTTAGCGGGGAGTCGATGCGGGGCCCGGCGATGACGCATCGGGCCAGAACCATCAGGACTCAACCCGCCGGGGGCGTCCACAACCAATAACCTGTGTCTGTACTTCTCCCGTGTCAATTAAGTGTGTCGGTTCTGCATTAGGAAGCAGGGCCATATATCATATATCATCTTTATGTGCATTAGGGCCCCAACGAAGATGCTGTCATCTCCCCCTTTACATCCCTCTCTCACCACTCTCTCTCACCACTTAGTTTCTCACCCTCCCGCTCTCTCTCTCTCCTCTGTAAATATTTGAGCCAGCTATTCATTAACGCTGAACAGGTTATTTGGCTCTGCTGTTCTCTTTGTGAACTTCAGGCAGTGATTGTTAAACCCGGCCGGCCTCCCATCTGGATATCGAAACATACACACGGACGAGCCCACCAGGTCTCTCACACACACACACGGCACGGGACAGCATCTCATCACTCATCATTCTCCATTCCTCCATACATTATGGCTTGATACGTCCTTCTCTGCTAGGGGGTTGGCTTGTTCACCACAGAAGAGTTGGGCAGGGTTTTAAATGTTCCTCATTCTGGGGCCCTGACAACAGAACCCATCTGCCGAGGAGAACATGGTCCTGACATCTGGTGAGGATGTGTATATCCGATACAGCGTCTGTTCCATCAGGCTCTATCCTCCATACACACCTGATTCTCCCACACACACAGTGTTGGATACACCCCAGCCAATGGGAGGTGAGGGAGGCCAGCTCAGGGGGCTCCGACAGGTCACAGGGGGTCATATCAGCCCTAATGCATCCCCCTCAAACCCCCCCAGCCTCCACCAGGCAGTCCCATTCTGTGCTCAGTGTGTGTGTGTGTGGACAAGCTACTGGATATAGATCTGTGTGTGTCTCCATACAAAATATAATGGTTGCATTTCACTCTCTTTTGCTTCTGCATAGTCACATTTCTGTTTATGCATTACCCAGCATCCACTTCTGCCACAAAAACAATATCTGCCACCTTCAAACTGGCAATCATTCCACATGGACAGACTGAGAAAGACATCGATGACAGTATACTGTACTGTATAGCAACCTTGACAATCATAAAGACGCTATGCTCAGAAACCCATAGAACTTTAACCCTTCTAAAGTCAGCCTGAACTTATGAGTTTGTATTATTTGTGTGTGTGGAATCATAAAAGCCGGTTATGCAAAAGGGATCTAGAAAAGTGAACTGGAATACCCTGGGATCTAAAGGGTGCTGTTATATCCCATCTGTTCAGTGTTAATATATAACTAAAGGGAATTCTAAAGACCAATGCAGGAAATGTCTGAAAACATCTGCTCTTTTTATCTTCCAACTTGGCTGTTCATCATAACACTGTTTCAGATATGGCCGAGACGACAGACAGAGAAGAGGAAAGACCACTGAGTCACCACAACAGAAGTGATTGAATTACAGCCTCCATCCACATGGTTACAGAGAGACAGGGGCCTGGTCCTCATAACGACGAGGCATTTGGTTTGGCTCCGTCACTGGTGGAGGGGATCATTCGGTGGGTGTCTGTTTGTTGCAGGCCCGGGTTTCACACCGCTTGCTTGGCCATTCACAGTGCCTCACATCTCCTCTGAATCCCAGGGCAGATTTGCGCAAAACCTTAAAGCTGCAAACTGTGTGTCAGTGTTTTGTCGCGGTCCTAAAGCGGGCCTCACAACACTCTCAGACCGTTCCCCTCTCCCAGACCTGACGCACTTCCTGCTTCTCCCCGAGAGTCAATACGAGACTATTGTTCCAGTGAAACCCCCACCGATCTATTTCTAGACGCGGCTGTTTGTCTGAAGACAAGCTGTTGGCTGAAGTAACACAGCTCTTGCGAAAATATGCCCTTCCATCCTTAACCCAGCCAGGCCCTGGGCACGAGGTCAGCGTCTAACATGTCTGAGCACGACAAAGCAGCGAATAGGTCTGATCAACATACATGTCACCAATAGCAACATGAATGGCCGTCACTAATAGCGACATGAGGGGCAAATAGTTTCACACCCCAGCCGCCAACAACCTGACCCAGTCCTGTCATAAACCAAAGCAAAGAGGACGGTCTTCGACGGCACGGTTAAGTAAAAAGGCCAAATTAACCAAATGCTGCAGAATTGGAGAGCCCCAGTGATCTGTTATGGTGCCATGGGAAATGCCTTGCTTAAGGACAGAATGGCAGAACTGTCTAACTAGCCAAAAGAATGACAGATGTTTCACCTTGATGACCCACAGGCTTCAATCAAACAAACTGAGTGTGCCTATATGCAGTTGTGATCAGTACTGTTACAGCTGAGAATGGTCCACGCGCAGATAATAAACGTGAAGAAATTATCTCCTGATAAACCTACTAGAAACTTCAGATGCTTTTCTCCTGATGAAGTTTGATTCATTACCACAGAATTGAAACCAAAGCATCAGAGTTCTGTGTCAGTTTAACGGTTTCATGATATAACAGGCTGGTGAGATAACAAATCCCAAGAGTCAGCATACGTTTCTAGAAACAAGAAGGAAAGTGCTGCTCATCTTTTTTAACCAGACTTTATCCAGACGTGTCTGAGGGCAAAACCACTGGCTCAGTGACACATCGTTCCCATAATAACATTATCGTTCACCGTGCAACCCTAAATTACTAAAATAAAAATAACTAAATATAATTAGGTTGCCATTGTTTCGTGCTTACAGCAATGTAAAGGGATTTGCAATTTATCCAGCTTCTCAAGACTAACGGAAGACTGGAGGTTCATATTAGTGTGTTAGACTGGAGGTTCATATTAGTGTGTTAGACTGGAGGTTCATATTAGTGTGTTAGACTGGAGGTTCATATTAGTGTGTTAGACTGGAGGTTCATATTAGTGTGTTAGACTGGAGGTTCATATTAGTGTGTTAGACTGGAGGTTCATATTAGTGTGTTAGACTGGAGGTTCATATTAGTGTGTTAGACTGGAGGTTCATCTTAGTGTGTTAGGTCTGCACCTCATCAGTTTCAGTCTACAGTATTTCTTATTTTTTGTTTAGATTCTGGATTGGAGTTAGACTGATCTGTGTTTTTTCTAAAACTTCAAAATCCTGCTGTGTGTGTGGATGTGTGTCTGGGTGTGGGTGTGTGTGTGTCTCCCTGCTCATCTGTGTCGGGGACGGGTCCTTCCATCTGGAAGTCTTTGCCAATAACCTGGAGATTAGGGAAGACAAGGGTTGAGCCGCTTCAACAGAAATAACCTGACCAGCCAGAACCTCCTGGGGCCCGTGTGGGTCTGACATAAAGCAGGGTTTGGACGGCCCAGAGACACAGGTATGGATATAAACATGGGTTGTGGCCCAAGTCCGAAGACATTCCCTTTATAGAGCTCTGCCCAGTTCAAAACAGTGTGCTTTAACTGGGAATGGCTTTGGGACGGGAGAATCTATCTGACCACAGAGAAGAGAATAGGGAGGATTTGTGAGGACAATTTTAACCCGGACTGAAACTAACCCGTGCCAGGAAAGAGGAAATGGACAGGAAATGTGAAGGTGCATCAGTTGGACCAGATCGCAACACATGCACAGTGAAAACAGAGATGACGTAAGAACCAGGGAATCAAAAAACAGAAAAATAAAAGAATCAGGGGGGATTAGGGGGGACTAGAGCACTCAAGACAGTCTGTTGGGGTTTGTTCCACCATCCGGACCCCCAACGCCAT
>JACXGK010005720.1:0-31762 GCA_016801125.1 Novumbra hubbsi
ATGGTGGATGATGGGGGGATGACTAGGGGATGATGGGATGATGTAGGATGATGGTGATGATGGTGATGATGGGGGGATGATGGTGATGATGGGGGATGATGGGGGGATGATGTTGATGATGGGGGGATGATGGTGATGATGGGGGGATGATGGGGGATGATGGGGGATGAACCAGCTCCAACAGGCAGGTAGGAAGAGTGATGAAGGACAAAGATGAGCGGGGGCAGATGCAGAGAGGGGGAGAGATAAAATATGTGAGCGAAAGGGGGGAGGAAAGGGAAGTTGAGAGACAAGGAGAACGAGGGAGGGGAAGATAGAGAGGAAGAGAGAGGGAAAAAGCAGAGGAGAACAGGAGGACCTGTGTGTGGTGATGAAGAGGGAGAGAGAGGGAGAGAGGAGAAAAGGAAAAGAGAAGCTAGACAGAGGAATGTACGCGGTTCTGAAAGGACAGCGCCCGGCCAACAGAACCAGTGCAGCGCCACAGACCGGGACTGAGAGATAGAGAAGAAGCACGAGGAGGAATGACAAGAGAGGGAGGGGTTGAAAATGCCTTTATACCCCACCATTTATAGCTTGTCCCTGATTGGTAGAGAGGGAACTGGAGAGAGAGGGAGAGAGAGGAAGTGGAGGAGAGAGAGGTCTTTATTCACTACCTCCAACTCATCTGCAGTGTCAACGCTATGTATGCAGACAGAGATACACACACACACACACACACACCTTCAAGGGCATATTCACACCATCGGTTTTACAGTAACCAAATCCTGAGGTCTCTCTGATTTGCGTGTGCCCACGCTAGCATTCAGTATTGTATTACGCTTTTGGGATCCCTGTAAGCAACAGCTGAAGCATCTTTGTTTCCTCAGGGCCCAAACCTGAATTGAAGCACAGCGAAACGTGGCACATTACAGCATTACAAGAAACCTATTATCAAACATTGTCTCTTCCCAGTACATGCACGCTTCCAGGAATTCTGGTTTCCCCTGTTGATTAAATGTTTTTTATTTTGAATGAGATCCTGTTGCCAGCCTGAATCACCTGGGCATTAGAGAGCCCCATAGAGCATCCTATACTTTCAGCATTACACAAACTTGCTCTTACCTATCTCTCTGATTGGGTGAGGCAATACATAGCTACAGGTATGCTATGGTCCAGACACCGGCCTTCGTAGTTGACCTAGAATTTCTAAACAAACATCTGGAGGCAGGGTTTTCTCTCACAGAGCTCCATTATCTGCCAGTCAATGCGAGAGAAGCAGACTTAGTCCCGACCGTTAAGTGTTCACTCAGCTCTTCAATAAAGCATGCAGCAAGGCTCTGGATTCACACACCGCCCCTGCCACCTCGTCCCGATGGGTCCCCCTGTGAACTGGGATGTCCTCTCTACAAGTCCATTTGGAGGCGGGGTTACTCGTGTATACCACTCATGTGGCGGGAGTCTGTATGGGCTGTGCTCGGCCTTGTCTCGGGGTGGTTTGTGGTCGCTGTCCCGTTGATGGGCTGGTGCTTGACAAAGTGGGTGGGGCCTTTTCCTGCCTGGTGCTGTCAGTTAGCATGTTACCCATAGTCGCTGTTATCAAATAGTATGCTTTGGATTTTCAGAAGATACACAACTTTTAATTTTCTTGTCACCAAAGATGTTCGGACTAATTGGTAATGTGTGAAAAGTTTTCTATACTCTAAGATTAGAAATGTGACTCAAACTGCCTTTTTGCCGTCCGGGGAACATTGCCATAGTGTGGTTGTTCCTATCTCAGGTTGGAACAGAGAGATGAAGCCATGCTTTTATTCCCAGCAGGCGAGAGGCTTGTCATGTGCTCTTCCCTGGGCTTCCCCTGAAAGTCATTTGTCAACTGGAAAACACACAAACTGCAGCAGCGCGCAAACTGACCGAGAGCAGACACAGAAAACAAATGGCTGCCTGTGAGTTTGGGAGCCTGTGGTATTCGGGTGTAGCCTGCCAAAGGACCCACGGGGGGCCAGAACAGCCTCTAAAGGCACCTTCTTAGCTTTGCTTCTCACAAGGGCCCTTTAAATTGTTCAGTTGTTCAAGTTCTTTGATCTAATCTAATTTGAATACAATTTTTAACCCGCTTCCTGTAATCTAAGTGTTTGTTGTCCTTTATTTCTCAGTGAAGCCCTTTGCGTCCCATGTTGGAAATGTTCTCTAGAAATGGGCTGCATTAATTTGGGGAAAAAATAACCCCACTTTTCTCTTTGCTTTGCTCTCTCACTTTCCCTCCTTTATTCTTTCTCTTCTTCACTCCCGTTTCCTCCACCCCTTTGTGTTTGTGTGTCGTAAATGGTTGTGTGGTCATGTGTCAGTTTAGCTTGTTCCTAGTGAGACCCCATCGTCACCTGGTTATAACAGACACATAACCTTCTCTATATGGGGCTAGTGCCTTGGCTTCACCTGTGAATGAGGTGCGTTCGATCTGATGCAGCCTCCTTTGGCGCTTCCTTTCCTCTCCTCTTTTTAATGGTGAGGAGGGGGTGAGGATGAATGTATGGAGGGATGGAGGGATAGAGGGAGGGATGAGAAGAACCCTTCGGGAGATATAGATGGGTAATGATGGGATGTAGATGCAAATCCTTTTAGTCATAGATCTCTGAGAGTAATAGAAGATAGAGAGAAAGAGAGATAGAGAGGGGGATGGAGAGATGGAGAGAGATAAAATAGGGACAGAACCCTTGAGATGTCCCTACCAGTTTAATATCGTCATCCTGAAATGGAGAGATGGAAAGAGAGGGAGAGAGAGGAGATGAAGATGGGAGAGAGGGGAAAGGGAGATGGGAGAGAGGGGAAAGGGAGAGAGGGGAAAGGGAGAAGATAACTCAGGAGACAGTAATGAAATAACTCAGAAGACAGTAACTGGTTAGAGGAGGGAGATGGTAAATATGTGTGTGTGTGCCTTTACATTTGTGTGTGTGTGTATTTATGCGTGTGTGTTTGTGTGCGTGTGTTTGTTAGCATTTGTGTGTTATCACTAAAAAAACATCTGGTCTCTTAATCCCAGCAAGGGCCTCTTCAGTGTCTCTAGTAATCTGCTCTGGTCCCCAGGGGCAATGACAGTACGGTATCAAACATAACACCCTCCCTAAAACTTATTCTGAACCTAACCCTAACTTATTCTGAACTTAACCCTAACCGTGGCAATCAGTTTTAATCAACTGAATGTTTAACGTTTGGCGATAGCATTTGTATCTATAGCAGTGGTTCACATACTGTTTCCGTTCCTGTACCGCCAACAGAAATTTGCTCTGCTTGGGAAGTACCCCCTCAGATTTATTTCACTCGTAAACCAATGGTGTCATGACAGTTTTTAAGTACTCCCTGCTTCCAGAGGTCCTTGTACCCCTGGTTGAGAAGCACCGATCTATAGAACGTCTACAGGTGGAAATTGGGACTTACAAATAACGTGAAACCGTATCAAGAAGCTGCCATTACCATCGAAAAGTTTTGTATAATAACTGGCAATTTTGACTGGAACATTTTTACTAACTTGTGAACTATCCATGAATTACCCAGGAGAATTGTAGATAGCTATACAAATGGAAAATTGTAATGGGATTTGCTGAACTATGCACATACTATAGGAAATCAAAGAAGAAAAAAATATTTTGTCATTTTAAAATATTAATTAGATTCTCGGGGAACATGTGTGTGAATATGTGTGTGTGTGTGTGAAAAGAGACGGAAACAGAGCTATGCCAGATTGGAATGCAATTATGCAAAGGAGGAGGTCAGGGGAGCTGAACATAGTGGAAGAAGTGCACATTTTTATGGTCTAAACTGCTGCACATGTACTGCTGCAACATGGGTTTGATTTCGGCCCACTGTTCCTTCAGCCAACACTCTTTCCTCTCTTTGCCTTATCTTTACCCAACCTGGCATAACTCGTGCACACACAGTCCTGCCGGCATCACACAGTGAGGGATGCACAGACAAACACACACACACACACACACACTAATGGAGGCACACACTAACGGACGATCCGTTTAACAGACACAAACACTAATGGATGCACAGCTCAACAGACACACAATAACGAGCAAAAACACAAACGAATGTAGACAGTAAAGAGGAAGAAGGTATACATGATTGGGGAAGGGTGTAGATAGGATCATTGCAATTATACGTTTTGTGTTGTCCAAAAGTGAGTTTTGCAAAACGATCGGGATATTTCTTTAGTTGTAAATCGTTACAGTACGTAACAGGGATTCCTGTTCACACCTGGCAACACTCAAGCAATCAAATACACTTGTAATTGGTGAAAGCACACAGGAGGTATCTCAATTAGCAATTCCTAACGAGTCCCTTCCTCTCTCGTCACATCCTCCCAGGCCTGAGGGGCCCCTGGATTACTCAGCCAATGGGTTTTGAGAGACATGGGAAAAGGCCGAGAGAAGTGTGCAATTTGTCTTTGCATTCCTATACACTAAATGCTCCCATGAAACCACACCCACAACGCTGTCTGGTTTGGCTGCAGCCATGGCAACTGCATTACTTAATGAGCTAAAAGGTTGAAAATGAGGTCAAATCAGGTTGCTGTTAGAAGCCGTCTTTGTCATTGGTCGGGAGCAATGCACATTATCATGCTTCGTTGTTCAACTGCCGACCATGTCTCCCTACGGCATACCGCTGTCTGGAGAACAAAGGGTTAAACTGGAACCCCCCAGACACAATGAACCCCAACAGAGACATGACTGGGGATTGTGAGCATATGTGTGAGAGTCAGTCTTTCCTATCTTATCTGTGTGTGTGTGTGTGTAAATATCATGCCTTACTTTCCATAAGGAAATAAACTAATGTACACGTCCAGCAGAAATGAACCAAACACCTTAGCAAGTTTCATTGAGGTGGTGAAATGGTTCGGTCTTATATGTATTTTATTACTTTTAGGTTACATCCATGAATCCTCCAGTCAATATCTCCCCACCAGACAGAGTAAAATACAGACACGGGGTAGAACGCAGAAACTGACTAGAATACAGACAGAAAGATTACAGACACTGAGCTGAATACAGAAACTGAGTAAAATACAGACTGTGAAGAAGACATATGGAGGAGAACACAGCCACTGAGGAGAACACAGCCACTGAGGAGAACACAGCCACTGAGGAGAACACAGACAGAAAAATATAAAAACAGATTAGAAAACGTATAGAGTATAATACAGACAGGGTAGAGTAAAGACACAGTAGAATAAAGCAGAGTAGAAACAGACTATAAGGCCCAGCTGGCTACCAGAGGACACACATGGCCCCTCTCCCCTGGGGCCCCTGAACACATGACCAATCCACAGTCCCTCCTATTGGCTGTCCCAAACACACACACACACACACACACACGCTACCTCTGCCATGAGTGTCTGACACCCCTGTCTTATTTCCTCCACTCCTATTTGTCCAATTCACACACACACACACACACACACACACAATCTTCCTGATTTAGTTTTATCAGATTCCTGAAGCACAATCCTTAAAAAGGTACTTTTTATCTGGCCTCATTTCTCACGAGGTTCAGGTTAATACATTCAGCCAGATGAAGGACACGTACTGCACAATGTGTTGCTTCACAGAGATGTGCCTTGTTTATCTTTATCACCATCTAGTGTCCATATCTGCAAACTACAGCTTCCTCGTAGAGGGTTTACAGCAAAAATAAATAAATCAAAAACGTCAACAAAAGAATACAAGCCTTTAGTTTAGGTGATGAGTATTTGTGTTGTCCAACATTGACGTGTTCGACTGAGAGTCCGCTATACCATTTTTGTAACAGACACTCAATAGACATTAACCGAAATCACACGATGAAAACAGGTTTAATTGAGTACTGCGTTATAGCTTATTATACTCAAATAGTTTTACATTTACCCTCTAGTTTTACAATGTCCTTTTAAGTTGCGATTAAGAGCACCATGTGTTAGTAACAACATTACGTCGCCATTATTCTATACGTATATACATGTCAAGAAATGTGAGTAAATCTAGAAGTAAAACTTCGCAAACGCTGATTCTATTGTGGAAAACAGTTTTGCTTTGACATTACACTAAAGAAATAAAATGCTGTTGCGTAGCTCCCGCTAACTGACGCCATGGCACAACATCCGCCAATCAAATCAGCCTGATGGGTCGTCCACTGAACCACCTGTAAGTGTTTCCATTACCCTCCGGTCTTTTGTTCTACGTTCATCAGTTTCAGATCGACGAGGGAATCTGTTGTTGATGTAACTGAAGCCTTTGTCCTACAGGGGGCAGTATTTACTTAAATAAAAATATTTATGCGGGGTGTTGTGTTTTTTGTAAAAAACGTACGTTCTCAACTTTCCTTATAGTTCTTGTTAGGCACCTTGAAATGAACTAATTGTGAGAAATGTGCTACGTTCTGTAGTTTGGTCGATTGATGAAAAGTCACAATGAGCTATTTACCATCAAGCTTAAAAGAAACAAACAATTAGTTGTCTGACTGTGGCATCAGGCAGGATCTGCAATCAGTGTTGATTCACTCTAATTTGATTCCAGTTCTTTTACTACATGGATCTCACAAAGACAGCGTGATCCTGGCCACAGGAAGTGGATTTACCATAAACACTGCACGTGATATCAGAAATGACATTTGCACACCATTTGCCTTAACCATTTCTAGATTGACACAGTACCTTACAGCAAGTGAGGTGAGACATACAGTCACATCGACATCACAGATTGATATACGTTCATGTATGCTGAGGTAAGACATACAGTCTCATCAATACCTAATACCCTTGTATCGCAGCCACGACTGGAAGTACCGCCCCCTTGTATCGCAGCCCCGGCTGGAAGTACCGCCCCCTTGTATCGCAACCCCGGCTGGAAGTACCGCCCCCTTGTATCGCAGACCCGGCTGGAAGTACCGCCCTCTTGTCATTGCAGGTTTGAAGGGCTGATAGTTGGCAGACTGTACGCAATGTCCAGATTGGCATTGACAGCCTAGGTATGAGCGAAGCGACCAGGCTATCAAGGCTCTGTTTATTTGGTCACAGAGCGCCATGCCTGGTGGAGAGGGACTTATTTTTGTGTTTAGGGTAAAACACGCCTTCTGTAATTTTTAAATCCTATTTCAATATACAATTAGATTTTTGGATTCGAATTAAGCATTTGAAGTGTGTGCGTGTGTGTGTGTGTGGCTACTCACTGGCATTGTACGTTGTGCAAGAGAAAAGAGAACGGTTCCATGTTGCTATGGAAACGTTCGGCCACAAGAGCAAAACCTTGTGTGTGTTGTGTGTGTTTTGTGTACTTTATGTCTGTGTGTCTGTGTGTTTATGCGATAGAGTAGTTGGATATAGAAATAAAAGCTTTAAAGTGAGGCTTTGCATGTAAAGAGGCTTTTGTTGACATTGATCACACATACCCTCTGTCCAGTGTCCAGCTGCATCCAGTATTTTATAAAGCTGAACGTTAATCTGTATGAATTAAATACACTTAATTCACGATAATCCCTTACTAACAGGGGTATAGGGCCTGTTAACAGTTCCATTTGTCGATGCTCGTCCACTGTTCCCCAGTCCAGCCAGGCAATTCATGAACATAATCTCCCCCGGAAAAAAGCTTTTAGACATGAAACGAACCAAAAAATACAATAACAAATGCAACCTTGAAGTGACAGACGGCAACATTGATGCTTAGAGGTGTAACCCAAAATGGGACACTTAAAATGACAGGAAGTGAGGGACAACCAAAAGGTAAAAGGCCCCAGATTCTGAAAGAAAACACTAAGAACATGGTGAGATTTGCGGTTTGATTTCAATGGGACACAAAGGGCAGGAAAATCAACACGGTTTGCTGTATTGTGCACCTCCTTTGTGTGGCACCAACTGACCAATTGGATATCGGTATCTTGGGAACATAAGCCAATCCCTTAGGGGCATCTTTGATGAGGTTGAGATGGGAAAAGGTTAGCTAGCAATTCACCAAGTTCTTATATATACTTTAGAACGTAATGGTTTTAGATGTTTTCGGAAATGGAAAAGGTCTGCTGTAATAGTTTAAAGAGGAAGTTGCTTTGCATTTTTTGGATGCCAGGACATTGAAAAAAGCTTTGATTGGGGTGAACAAGAGCTGCCCTGCTTGTGGTTGGATGACAAGTGACCATAGTTGGATAAGAGCTATGGATGTAGGGTTTATGAATAACCAGGAAACCAACTAATAGTAAATGTCAGTAATCCAGATTTAAAGGTGACAAGTAACTGGATTAATCCTTGTGCTGCGTCCTGTGAGAGTTTAGGTTTTACAAAAAAATTTTTTTTTATTACAAACCTGCAAGAGTAATTCATCACTTTTTGATTTAGAGTACTTCGTAAGATAACGCCAAGGTTATTTACCCTGTTGATGAGAAACTCATTGGAGATGTCTTGAAGTGGACATGCTTTTCCCAGGGGGAAGAGCAGCTCCATATGTTGAGGTTGAGCTTGTGGTGACAGGCAGACAATATATAGACAAGCAATGTATGAATAGCAATGATAAGAGATACCACAACAGAATGCATCAAAACCAAATGACTAGTTGTTGTTATTGAGAGATGCGGACCGAGAACTAAACGTAAAACAGAGGTAAGACCCTTATTTGAGCATGGCTTGGAGCCCTCTTATTTTTTCTTCCTTAATTAAATCCGTAGAACTGTTGAAAAACTAGGGTCACAGACTAGCAAGCAATCTCATGGGCCTGCCATTTAATAACAACAAATTGTTGCCTACTGGTTTGCAAAGAAAACAAAATATTTATTGACTGAAAGTCTATCCCTTGGGTCTAAGAACAGTCCTCAGTCAGGAGTCAACCCCGGGCTCTGTGGCTCTCTCCAATAGCGCTGTACATTTCCAACAAAGCACAGTGCGGTGTGGAGCCGTTAGCCAGGCTTAAGCCAGGCAGAGAAACTACAGATATTTTTTCGTTTCTGAAACGGTGCCGTCTTTGTTGACCAATCCCTGGCGAAAATGTAGCCTGAGGGGTGACATGGCCTCACGTAGTCCGCAACTCTCTCTCTACCTCTCTCTCTCTCCTCTATTTTCCCTGAGTGGTGTGTGGGTGGCCATCCAGGGGTACATGGCTAGAGAGGCTGCATGGTCTGGGCCATGTAGCCCACGCACGGTACACTTTGCTGGGCTGAGAGCGGGTCCAAGGCTTCACCGTCAGCCTGGATGAGTGGAGAGGTTGAGGAGAGACTGGCGGGGTAACCACTTCAGGTTCTGTGTGTGTGTATCTGTGTGTGTGTCTGAGAGTGTGTGGTGGCACTTGTGTTTGCTTGAATGTGTGTTTGCTAATCCACTTTGCCACTCCCACCCAAGGCCAATTCCGGTTAGAGGTTGACAAAGACTGAATTCCTATCCTGTCTTGTCCTGTAAATCTATCATCCTGTATTTTCCTGTAAATATATCATCCTGTATAGTCCTGTAAATATGTCATCCTGTATAGTCCTGTAAATATGTCATCCTGTATAGTCCTGTAAATATATCATCCTGTATTTTCCCGGTCACGCAAATGTTGTTTACAGCTGAGCTCTTCTGTCCTCTCCCGGTAAAACGCCGGTCCTCTCCTGGTAAAAAGCCTGTCCTCTCCCGGTAAAACGCCTGTCCTCACCCGGTAAAACGCCGGTCCTCTCCCGGTAAAACGCCTGTCCTCTCCCGGTAAAACGCCGGTCCTCTCCCGGTAAAACGCCTGTCCTCTCCCGGTAAAACGCCTGTCCTCTCCCGGTAAAACGCCTGTCCTCACCCGGGTAAAAGTCCAGTTCTGTCTCGTGGTCATACATTAAAGGGGCCCTGTGGATTCCTGTTTCCAACCTCTACAAGAGAGAATTTAAACAATAACAAATAGGATTCGCTAGTCCAAGGTGGTTTAGGGTGGGGAGGTGTTACTGGAAGTGTCTCTGGTGAGTATGAGGAGACTACAAGGATATGCAAAGTGAAAGATGGTCCGGCAAGAGAGTTTAAATGAGGAATATCATGCAATCTGAACAATTATTTTCAAAAATAAAAATAATATATGAAACGTCAACTTCTACTGTTCTTGTACTTCTTTTTTCTTGCAAACTGTCAACCCAAATTTCTTTCACAGTTCGTTCCTGTACTGAAAAATTTACCCCTAACCACACACATCCACTTCCTGTTCTATAAAAGTTAACCCTAACCACACATATCCACTTCCTGTACTGATAAGGTTCATCCTAGCCACACACATCCACTTCCTGTTCTGAAAAGGTTAATCCTAGCCACACACATCCACTTCCTGTTCTGAAAAGGTTCATCCTAGCCACACACATCCACTTCCTGTTCTGAAAAGCTTCATCCTAACCACACACATCCACTTCCTGTTCCCCCCCATTCTTCTTCTGCATTGGTCAATATAGGTTAATGGAATATGGTGGATGACTGCACTCACCCAGGGACTGATATTAAGCTCGTCATTTATCCCGAGGCTAGTACTTTTCAGACCGGACTAGCCAAGCACTCATATTAATGATTGACCTTTGCCCTATAACCTCAAACACCCAAAGTACCGAGGCATTAATGCATTTCTTCAACACCAAACACACACAAAAACATCTGGCCTCACAACCCCACTTTTTATCTAGATGGTCCTGACATACGTTGTGTGTGCGTCCCAGATGGTGCTCTGTTCTGAAAATACTTGTTAACTAGTTTTCTGTTGTTAACTGGGGTTCTGTTGTTAAGACGCCCAGACAAGGATATGGCGAAACAACAAACTACACACGTGTAACACCACCCACACCACACAAACAGAAAAGCACATATAAAATGAAACACATCGCCACACCCAAACACACAAATCGAACTGAGTGATCAGTTGGTACTCGGCTTAAACAGCATGGATCAATCCCCAGCCAGGAGAGAACAGGTTAATCCCATTTAAAGCCCTCAGCTCATAGCAGTTACAGAAATAACCGTCTCACAGTTGATACAGTGCAGTTTACCATTCATAAATAGCTTCACCCGCGATGGAGTGTTCTTTTCTCCACAACGCACCAGGTATGCACACTCCATTAATCCATTATATACTCAATTTCCAGTTCCTCTTTTCACCTTAGTACCCACATCTTAGCATTGTGTGAAAAACGTCAGCAGGTTCTAATGTGTGATGTGGTCTGTTTAGTATCGTTATAGATTTTAAGGGGTGCGGATGATGTCTCCCTCTGGGTGTAGACTATTGTCCAAGAGCGTTGGTTCAAATCCCAGTGCCGACAAGGTGAAACCCAGATGGTTCTGTCCCAGTGCTTGACTGCTAACCCTGATTGCACCCTGGAAAGAATGTGTTCATGGCAATATATTTTGTGCCGGCCAACCTTTGGGAATTTCTCTACCCAGTGAGCTACAGAAGACGACAACTAGTGTAGAAAGCTAATTCATTAATGTCATTAGGTGCAGCTAATTGCAGTGATTGTCTGTTTGAGCTAGGAAGTGAGAAGCCTCTGACACTTGAGCCTCATCTACACAAGTCAGCGACCGGAAGTCAAACTGCATTGATTCTGGAGTGTGGAACCTGTTGCAGTGATGAACGGCGACGGCACAGCTCCTGTCGTTTGTTTGGGAGGGGAAATGTTTTGACCGTTGCGTTTGATGGCTGTAGTGCATCGGAGCCGTTAGCCGACCGTTATGGGTTTGGTGTTGGTTAACCTTTGCAAGTGAGACAGCCTTCCTTTTGTATCTATATCTCTGTCTGAAGGACAGACAAATATATATTATCTTGGACTGGCCTGACAAGAGGACAAGAGAGGCATAGTTGTCCCCAACGTGTCCCCTGTATTTCCCCATGGAAATAACCTACCAAACATAACCTGTATGTACCATGGAGATAACCTACCAAACATAACCTGTATGTACCATGGAGATAACCTACCAAACATAACCTGTATGTACCATGGATATAACCTACCAAACATAACCTGTATGTACCATGGAGATAACCTACCAAACATAACCTGTATGTACCATGGAGATAACCTACCAAACATAACCTGAATGTACCATGGAGATAACCTACCAAACATAACCTGTATGTACCATGGAGATAACCTACCAAACATAACCTGTATTTACCATGGATATAACCTACCAAACATAACCTGTATGTACCATGGAGATAATCTACCAAACACGCTCTGAAACTTGTCAGATTTGGCAGGACTCACACAGGTTTATTTGTGTCTGATCCACAGACCCCTGGGGCCTGGTTCCGTGCACACTGTATTCACTGTATTCACTTTTCACTGTATTCACTGTATTCACTATTCACGGTATTCACTGTTCACTTTGTTTTGCCACCTTTGGCCTCTTCGCCATGCCATCCCAGCAGGAGGACAGCCCTTGTTGAGACCTGTCCAATGTCTTTTTTTGTAGGACACCCGAGCCTCTTGTGAATTCCAGGGAGTTTCTGAAACCCTACCTAGTCAAAAGCATTCAGACACCCATCAAGTTTGCTGACGACATGACAGTCAAATTAGAGCCCCACTGTTTGGCCAGAATAAATCATCTGGTCTAGGATATTGGTGAGGAGAAATTCTCCTCTCATGGTGACGTGTTCCTTGTTTTACTTTCCTTGCAGGGATTTTTGGTCTCCACCAGGGTAAAACACACACACACACAAACAGACACACGCATACGTAGAAACAGACATGCGTGTTCACAGACAGACACACACACATACCGCTACCGTGGATACCGAGGACCTGACCCAGTTACCATGGTGACTGCTTGGGCAAAGATGGGGGTCGGCAACAGTTACCCAACAGGACACACCTCCCCTGGACAGAGAGATGGAGAGATCGGGAGAATGAGATGTGGAGAAAGATGGATAGAAAGATGGGGTGGAAAGAGAGGTGGTGATGGAGAGATGGAATAGAGCGAGAGAGGTGGTAGAGAGAGGGGAGATGGAGATGGAGAGAGAGAGATAGAGTGGAAGAAGAGAGTTGGTGATGGAGAAGGATAGAGAGAAATGAAGAAGCCCTTTGTGTGTATGGGTTAAATAAAAACATATACTGAATATTTGGGGAAAGAAAACCTTATTGGCCCCAGTTGACGACAAAAAAAACCCAGACACTTCGCACCATTACAACAGACCTAAAATGTTTCACTAAAGCCCTGTCCTCAAGTGAAACTGTCCACGACATTCCTCTAAAAGCCTCACATCTGTGCAGACTCCCCCCGGGAGAGCAAGAGAGAGATGAATGGAGAGAAAGATGGATTTCTCATTATCACACCTAATTATAGAAGTGTCTGATAGAGAAAAATGTATACAAATCCATAGAGGAAAATGTTTCAAAATAATATCCATGTGTTTGGATATCCCAGTGAGCACAGCTGGATCAATAATCGGAAAGAGGAAGCGAGATCCCACCACCCAGGCATTGCCGGGGAAAGGCGATCCCTTAAAGAAGGACTCAACAGAGAAGCCAACAAGACCTTTGAATGGAGCTACAGGGTTCCGTGGCTGGGAGTGATGTAATGGGGCACCGGTCAACCTCATAAAGCGTTAGAACCACAACACCCGCTAAAGCCTTCTTCCACCTTTGGTCCTGTCCTTTGGAACAGTCTGCCTGAAAGTCTGAAGGACTTGGTAGAAAAAGGGATATTGAGGCACCTTTTGTTTTCTTTAAAAAATGTTTTTGAATGTGTCTATTTCTATTCTGATATTCTAAAATTGAAACTTTTTATAAAAAAATGTTTTAAGCACTTTAAAACTCTTTTCTGGAAGAGTTGTGTTACATAAATGAAATGAAGGTTGGCAAAAAAAACGATGTGGTACAATTGTTTTTGGTCAGATGAGACCAAGTCAGACCTAAATTAGGGTCTTAGTAGCAGCATCATGCTGTGGGGATGCTTCTCCGCAGCAGGGACTGAGCCTCTCGTTAAGATGGACGAGGGGTAATTAATCAAGAAAACATGCTTCGGTTCACAGGAAAGCAGCAATTAAATCAGTTCTGTTTAAATTGTTCTTCAGGTTTTCTGAGCTGTATGAGCTGTCTAAATCATTTAAAAACTGTGTGTTTATGCAGAACATTTGAAATATTGCAAACAAACTTTTGACATTTTAAAATAATTTTTACAATAAATTCCACATTTCGGTTGTGGTGATAATTTAGTTTACATGTCAGTTTCTTATCCCCACAGACAGTATCTATCCACATGTATTTCTTGCCCGTTGGGAAAAGGTCTATTTCTCTCACTTTAAATAACACATTGCGCCAATTTGCTTACATTCTTTTTTTGCAGCTGTTGCTGTGGCGGTTGCATGGTTTCAATCCATTCATTTTATTGAGGCTATTGTGGATTATGGTGTCACGGACAAAAACAAATACAAAACAGCTAAATTACAACTGTAAATCATCTTTAAAAAAAATACTAAATTATAAAAACGTAACATTATTTCCACAGACAGAGGACTGTCTGTACATCTTTGCTTATGAAGGCCACAATCGAATTGGCTGCATAATTAGTCATTGCATGCATTGGCAACAATGGGATTGAATGTGTGAATGAATAGTTGAAGGGGGCTTTCATTCACCCACTGAGATAACAGGTGTGTGTCTGTGTGTGTTTCTGTGTGTGTGTGTCTGTGTGTCTGTGTGTGTCTGTGTGTGTGTGTACAGTTTTCAGAAAACAGCTGGGGGGGAAAGAGAGAAAGTAAGAGAGATTTTCACTTCAAAGGTAGACAGTCCAGATTAAAGCACAGTTGGGCTCAAAGACACTCAGGTGCACCTAGTCACAGGTGTCACGTGTGTGTGTGTGTGTGTGTGCGTGTGTGTATGTGTGTGTTTTTGCGTGTGCTTGTGTCGGTTTGATAGAACAACCTCGATGTTCGTGCCTCATCTCTATTCTTGGTTTCATGTGATGGTCACATCTTCTCTACTTTCTCTTGCTCATTACCAAATGTAATGAGGGAGGTGTCAGACTGGCTCCCACGTTCTCCCTTGTTCTCCCTCGCTCTTTGTCTCTCTCACTCCCTCGTTCTCTCTCTCTCTTTGTCCCTCTCATTCTCTCGTTCTCTCTCTTTCTCTCATTCTCTCTCTCTTTTTGTCTCTCTCACTCTCTCGTTCTCTCTCTCTCTCTTTGTCTCTCTCACTTTCTCGTTCTCTCTCTCTGTCTCTCTCATTCTCTCGTTCTCTCTCTCTCTTTGTCTCTCTCTCGTTCTGTGGTGTGGTAGAATCATTTTTTGATTTAAAGTGATCAAAATGGTTGCCCGTTCTCCTTTCCTCCTCATTTCCTCCTCCTTTCCTCCTCTCTCTTACCTCCTCTTCCAATCTCCATGTCCTCCTTCCGCACAGTCTACTCCATCATTGTGCCATTTTCCCAGACTCCCTTTCCTTTTTGTACTCCGCTCCACTCCTGTCCACCCTGCCTCACCCCCCCCAGTCTCTCCCTCCTCACTGCTCCCCTTCGCCTCCCTTCATCCCCCTCCTCCTCCAAGGCTCAATGTGATTAGGAGACATAGTGCCCCTGGATGGCACATCATCTCTCTGTCTGGAGCATCAGTCTCCCAGCTCGAGGGGTTGGGGTCTGGGCTGGGTGGGTGTGTGTGTTACACTAATCCTTGGTCTGTGCTTAAGGGCAACTTCCACTCGTAGTTTGACTAATCACCTCTTGAATCAGCAGAGAAAATATCAAACAGTGACCCAGGAGAGAACGGTCAGCCTGCGACATTTCCCATAATACCACCGGTGTCATTACACCAGCGCCGAGTTAAAAGGGGGTGGAGGAAGTCTCTGCCAGATGCCGTCATCCTAAATATTACCTTGTTATTCATCAGGCGCTCTTGTCTGCAGTCACTTATATGCATTATTGATTGCATACGTTTTAGTACATCTAATTGTGGGGCCCTCTTGGTAGATTTATATGTCCCAATACAATTTCCTTCCTAATCATTCATCAAACACAGCTGGGTGGTGGAATTGTAGTCTTGACGTGAACAAAATTCCATTTCATTTAGTTTTAGGTTTTCTCTTATGAATACATATTGTCTGGCATTTCATACTTTATTATAGCTAGGAACAAGGTTTTAAAGATAGCAAAGAGTATTCTTTGAGTATACCTTGCATCTTCTAACCGCATGGCAATAAAGTCCAAACAGGCCGTAACCAACAGAATGTGGTTTACCAGCAAGGGCCAAAGGGCTCTGTGTCCCTAAGCCTTCTCCAACGCCCAATCTGGTAGGTGGCCCAATCTGGTAGGTGGCCCAATCTGGTAGGTGGCCCAATCTGATTGGTGGCCCAATCTGGCAGCTTGCTGTCGGTTCAGCTCTGTTCACGCCGCCCTGTCATGGAGACCCAAACACCGATGGATCCATCCTCTTGGATGCTATTGTGCTTCATTAGTGTCTGTGGGATGGATAACAGCTTGTTGAGGGGCACAGAACAGGGAGAAAGGCACTGTTCACCTGGCTGGATTGTTTTGCCAAGGTGTTGCCCACCAGCCCTCCGCATGCTGAGGGGCCTGGGAATTGGGGTTACTGGGGTGGCATGGCTCCAGCCATGATCTTGCCGGCCCACTTTCGAGGGTCTTGTGAGACCTTGACAGAGGGCAGGCGGATAAGACCTTATAATGTGTCGCAATTTACCTCTGAAGTGGGCAGACCAGGATCCCAATAGAACTATGAGCAGAGCCTTCAATGTTATTATTTTTTTTGGGGTTGGGGGGAGGGTGTTTGCTGAAGTCAGAATAGAACAGACAAATAGAGGAGGAGAAGAGAAGAGAATGGAACAGGAGGGGTGGAGGAGAAGTGAATAGAACAGAAAGAATAGAGGAGAAAAGCACTCTAGCCTATTAAGATGCATCGGATATCTTTCCTTCTCATCAGGCTAAGCGGTCCAACCCAACCGTATAAAGAGGCAGGAACAACGTTCACCTGAATCCACGTTCACAGCCATGGAGGGCAGAGGGAGAAAGCGTTAAGGAGATGTGAAGAAAACACAGCTGAAAAAGATTTTGTGGAGTGGTGAGAGGAGGATGGAATCCCTCGTCGCCAAGCCCGAAAGGTCACCGCTGTTATGATGTGGTGTCAGTGATTTCCAGACAGGCGGTTCCACTGCCGTGCCCGTCAGTGGCTGTAGATGCTCTCTCAGCGCTGATGGAATCGATGACAACACCAACAGTTCCCACTGCCGCGTGGAAACGGGCGCTTTTTAATCACAGTCGCGCACCGTTCTAAAGAAGTGGAAGGGGGATTTCAATCAACTGTTTCCCGAGGGAGAAAATGAAGTACACGCCTTAAGCTGAACACATTGAGCTCCTCTTCGAGCCAACGACGTGTCGTGACGACGTCACTGCATTTTGTGGGCGGGGCCAGCATGTTCAACTGGTGTCCTATGACGTGCTACCCAAGGTGAACCAACGTGACTACGAGCCAGACTGGGAGACTGACATCCAGACAACTAAACCCCACCTGGTTAAATTAAGGTGGAATCAAATCAAATAAGAAGGCTTGAGAGCGGATCGTGGGCACTTCTGCTTCAATCTTTCTCTAAACAGAGCCTGCATCAAATCTACTTCAATACACCGAGTTTGCATGGAGTATGTCAATTTACACCAAGCCTGCATCAAATCATTAAATGTTTCACCCACCCGTCCAAACGACCATTCTGGGATATTGTCTCGATCGACAGCACCGGATGTCCAACTCTGGCCGCTGAGACAGGGTCATCTAAGGGTCACTCCATGCCACAACAACCATGTTGCACACAAGGGCCAGCACTGCATCCTGGGATATGTGGATAATGAAGTCGGCTGTAGCGCACACTTAATTTAGCAATTCCATGTAGCGACCAATGGAATTCTAGACGATGTTAAACTCCGCCGTCCACCTCTGTGGAATATATCTCCTCTGCTAGTTTAGCAGAGAGAGGCGGTACTCAGCAGATGCATTTCAGCTCATCCATACATTTCAGAAAAATGGGAAGATACCATTTGACAGATGTAGACAACATCTGAACTTGGGGTGAGCGGGGAGGGGGGGCTGTGTGGTTAGTCGTCTGTGCAACGAAATGTAATCTGATGTGTCGGATTAGCAAGGGATTTCCCCGCTAGCTCGACAAATTGGCTGACAGCCCAGGAGCTTTCTCGTTCGCTTTTAAGCGTCCAAAAGGCCCTCAGAACCTACTGTCAATACTATATATCATCTGATTGGGAGAGACAGCCGACAGACTCACTGTCTTCTGACTAAGACAGCTAGTTTTATTGGGACATTTCCTCTTTGCCCGACTTGTAACCACTGACTTGTTGATAATAAGGGGGACGGCTGGGGCTTCCTACTACAGGAATACGATCAACTCTAAATAGCAGTAAAGTCCTTTTGCCTTGAAGGGCTGCAGAAAGAGATGAGTTCTCCCTAGGACTGCCAATATAACATTTTAGAAATTGATGATTTTACGCACTCCGTCATGAGAATGGACTGAACAGTTACTGATTCTACTTGTCATTCAGAATCTTTTCACATATTTACATGTTGACATTTAGTTTTGCTGGTCAAATAGCCTTTTGGAGTTACGTAGTGATGCACGAAGTAACTTTGAACCTCACAACTTACACGTTTTCTTTATGCTTGAATGCGGAAGGTATAATGTTTGACTATTTCCGTGCAGCGGGGCACAGTTGGGCATTAGAGGGGACGAGGGGGAACGGAAGCGGGACCCAAGCCACAACGTCGGTACCTGTAGTTGACGGTGATGCTGAAGTCGGTGATAATATGCTCCCGGTGTTTACTTGAGAAGTGTTAAGCTCTTGCAGTGCGACGGAAAGAGGGAGAACCTGAGAATGATTGTGTCGTTTGCCAGGAGCCCTCCTTGGTCTTGAAAGGCGAAAAGAGGGTGTTCAGGTGTGGTTGCGATAAGAGCATCCACGCCTCTCCCCTCTCTCTCCCCTCTCTCTCCCCTCTCTCTCCGTCTCTCTGACACACACAGCTGGGCGGCTGTATGTTAGACAGGAGGTATTATTAAACAGGTGATTTGGGGGATTGACACAAAGCCACCTCCTCCAGAAGCAAAAAGGCCAGAATCACGTCTGTGTTGTAATATCCCCCCTCCCCCTGTCTGAACGCTTTCGGACACCTATGGAACCACCGCCGATGAAAGGCTTTCCCAATCCGTGTTGTCGGTTCAAGAAGGGAAAACGGGAGTGGGTGAGAAGTTGAAGGCCTCATATTTATTCTGCTGAAAGTATTGGCGGGGAGAACGGCATTCATCAGGAGGCAGAGTGGATGGACGGAAGCGGAGGAGAGGGAGAGTGGAGGAGAGGAAGAGAGGAGGAGAGGTGCGAGAGAGATGGGTTGTCATGTTCTGGGTGGTTACATCTCCCATGACAACGTCTCATCGCCGCCGGAGACAGAGTGTGAATATGCATCAGGGCGGCTCCCTAAGCGCCTGCTCTCCGTTTCCACCGAGTGAGCGATGATTAACTGAGCGAATGGCAACATGTCGTCCTGCCACATCCATAACAGCAATTCATGGATTTGAAAACGCTGCCTCGTGTGGCGTCCTGATGCGACGAGCGCGTAACTCCAGCGTATACCGTCGGTAGGACCACAGGCAAACACGTCCGCTCACACGCCCCGCCCATGGCACCCAAGATGGACGCTCCACCAGGGTGTGCTGTGGGCGGGGTGCTGGCGTCTCTGGGGCACAGACCAATCCACCCCGCTTGGTTGTTTTATTTAGAGTTCCTGAACCCTCGTCTCGGTCGAGGACGGTGGGCGAGTACTGACCTGTGATTACGGTATGGGATTACTGTATAGCGGGCCTTCTCAGGGAACATATACGAAAGTACGTTTTACCGTTTACATTTCAACAACGCTGATGGTTCAGGAGCTTTCAAATGTTGAGTAAGTACAAAATCCCTGTGGGGGAACCGTTCGTTTAAAAGATTAGCCATCACTTGGGTTTTTAATGCACTGAATGTTGAGAATAATGTTGTTGTTCTCTTCTTTTTTGTCGTTCTTTCTCTCCCCAGTCACATGGGTTTCAGGTGATCGGGTTCTCCGGAGGGCCGTGGTTCTCCACATCGACCTGCGGGCCTAGCCAAGCCTTGGAAGAGCGAGGAACGGCAACGTTGTCAAGACGTGCCTGAGGACAATCAGCCACAGCTCCACCTCTAGAACCACCGCGTGGGTGGAGCGGGTGGATGCCGGTGCAGTCCATCGTCTCAACTGTGACCTTGCCCACATCAGCACCACCCTGCCATGTCCTCCCTCGTCGGCTGCCCGGTCTCTGTCAGTCGCCAGGCCGACACGACGATGGAGTGGTGGTGGGAAGAGGCAGTAGGGCGGCTTAGCAGATACCGAGCAGCGTCTGGTCCACGGGCTTTGGGAGAATTAACCCCTCTCAGATGTCAAAAACACGTCAGCCACGGGTTGCCAGATCGCACAATCATCCGGAAACAGCGGGTCACAATCTGTTGGAGGCAACGTTTTTGTGGCCGGATTGTATTCGGGCGACAAAGAAGCATTTATAATGTGCAGTGTGTTTATGCTGTACTGTGCCAGTTTAGTGTCCATATATCCCGGCAGTGTTTTACATGTTTATCATTTTTACAGAGCGATTTACAGTTGACTAGCACATTTTAAGGAGCTAGATGGAACTACAACCACGTTAACAAATATACACTGCATATCCTACTCCTAATTTCTTAGTTGTTAAGAAAGCTCCCATCGCTGCTCCATAGATCACTGGATTGGAGCTCCAACTGGATGCCAGTGTGATTGAGAGGAGGCGCAGCATGACCTTGGGAAGGAGGAACACTAGGATACGATGGCTCACATAATCAAATGCAACAGACAGAACTAAGAGAATGACAACCGAGGCAAGAAACCTGGGGCACTGCAAAGAGCAATCCAATTTAACAAATCACAAAAACAAATGTATTATGCATGAAACATTTAATTCACCCTACTGTACCTTTACCACCCCATAAAATGGGGAAAATTACATTCAGAACTAAAATAGACAGAATCTCGGCCCTTAAAAGAAAGAGTGTTGATGCCCATTGGGCTGGGACAGATCATCTACATTGGAGAAAATGCCGCCATTTTCAGCATGAGAGGTGATAAAAAAATCCTTGAGACGTTTCTAAGAGCTCCAGGGTAACGTCAAGAGATCTACAGCCCACTCATCGATGTCGGTGTGTATGACTCTACTGTCAGAAAGAGACTGCACACACTTAGCCAACATGAGGGGTCAAGGAAGTTAAAACAGCGTAAGTATACCATGAATTCCCGTGTTCTACCAGAACATTCTTGAGGTGGCCATCTGTCAAAGCTCAAGCTCCAACAGAACGGATCAAAAAAGAAGAAATAGAAGGCTGAGTCAAATCCCAGATCTCAGTCCTGCTGACTGTCATGAAGAGGGAGAACCAATCGCCCGGTCAATTTGAGAGGCCAACAGTAACAAGGAATCTATTGCAGCCCAACGGGGCGACACTTTAGTTTGTGTTTGGGGAGGTAGTCATCAAATGTAGTTTGTGTTTCGGGAGGTAGTCATCAAATGTAGTTTGTGTTTCGGGAGGTAGTCATCAAATGAATCTTGTTTAATTTCACTCTATTCAGTCGGTCAAATTTACCATCAATAGATGCTCTGCAGATATTCATACGATCAACACACTGTCGACAAAACAAATAAATGCTTGCTAAGTTTTCGGGCTAGGTTTAAAATAAATGTCAGGTTATGAGTTAGTTGAATGGATTTAATGTTTAATGTTCTGGATAGGATGAGGTTTAAGGTTAGGGTTGGTGTCTGTAGATCTATTGATCGTCTGTAGAGCATCTAGGGATTGACTACCCAAATAAACTGGCAGCCATACAAAGTATGTACTTCCTCATGATAAACTAATGTTGCAGTTTGACAAAGCTGTTGGGGAAAAGCCCCAAAGGTGGTTGTCACACAATGTGCTTATAGTCACCATCAACTGAATACTTAAAACTGACCTTAAAACCTGACCTTAGGCTTGAACATAACTTTTCACATTGACGTCTATACCTAACCTTAACCACAATTCCTTACCCTAACCTTAATCCTCACCATCAATGTGTAGAAGCCATGGGTCTTGTTGTAGAAAAGGGTGTAATGGTGATAGATGGTGCCCTTGGACCGAAGGTCATTTCTCTGCCAGAGTCCCAAGTGACCTTCGCTGAAAGCTTTCCTTTTCTCTTTTAACATGCAAGCCCTTTAGCACAACACCACTTTTCAATGGCCCTCTGATTCCAGTGTCCACACACACTAACACAAACACACCAACACACATACACCAACACACACACCAACACACACACCAACACACACACACACACCAACACACACCAACACACACACCAATACACACACACCAACACACACACCGACACACACACCCAGACAACCCCCCCACCTGCAGCAACAAAATACCAACATTAACCCTTTTCTCCTTTAGCTCATTTGCTCTCTCTCTCTCTCTCATCCATGTCTCTCTCCTTCTCTCCTTCCTCCTCTCTACAACCTCTGTTCATCTCTCTCTCTCTCTCTCTCTCTCTCTCACTTTCACAATCCTTCACTGTCCATCCTCATCTCTTAATCACTCTCCTCATCTTTATCTCTGACAACCTCTCCCTGCCTCTCTATCCATCTTTCTCTCTCTCCTCCTCTCTTACCCGGACTATTTCCCTCTCTCTGCCTCTCTATACATCTCTTCCACTCTCTTCATCTCTAACTCTAACTATCTGTCTCGCTTTCTTTATTTCCTCTTTTCTCTATTTCCCCCTGTCTCTCATTCTCTTTCCCTGACTCTCTCCGCAGCGAAAGCTTTGGCACAGTCGCAGCTCCACTTTGATTGACAGACAACATTGTCCAATTAAGCAAGAATGTAGAATGTGCGACTCGCCCTCACCACGAATTATACCAATCGACGCGGGCATGAGGCGGGCCTTAGGCAAATGTGTTGGCAAGGGCGACGCAAGCGGTTAATTCGTTGTTGGTGAACGGAGAGAGTGAGCGAGAGATTATACGCGGACCACTCGCTGTTTTGGAGTAGACTTTACTTGTTCTAGAGCTTTTAAGAAATTAATTGGAGGAACGCTGTGAAAGGATTGACTTCTCTGTTAGGATCCGAATATTCGAGTGTTCTACATATTTTAAGGTAAGTAAGTAAACTGCCAGATAACAAATACTTTCTTGCGCAAGTGGTAATATGTGGTGGTATGGTCAAATTGTCAGTTCAATAGATGGAGCACTATACCCAAGTCTAAAGAGACACACGCACACACACACGCCCACATCCTCTGATACTAACACACAATAAGATGTAGTAACATAAACAGCAGCTTAAACGCATGGGCAGCATGATCACTTAAATCTTTTTTTTTACGCAGATAATATCATGCAGTATATTTATCTCCCAATATCTCAGCAAGTATTTTTCTCTTCATCTTTGTTTTCCTATCTTTCTCGCTCCCCTTTTCTCCCTCTTTTATTCTGTCTGGTCTATACAACGGTTGTTTTAAATAAGCTTGAGCACAGGTGTGTCTTGATGTTTTGCCGTGGTGACAGTATGTTTGCGCGCATCGGTTGCGCACAGACGTCAACATAGGCAAGCCAGCCTAAGTACACGTACATTCGCGCGCACAGGGATATCGGCAAGCATTTTACAAAGAACACTCGAGAAATCCCGAAATTTCAGTAAACTAGGTATTGTGCCTTGAAGCAGAATGCATTGCTTAATAATGTCCTTCAAGCGTTAATTGACCCTTTAAGAGGTCCGTCTATTGTGGCGCATTACAGGAGTACTTGGAATCCTGGTCTGAAGTTATGCACTGTGCTGGGGATGGAGTGACAATTTGGCACACATTCTGCGAGGCAATATGTATATGTCTACACGTATTTCACAAATTATTGCGATATCCAAACAACATAAGTGTTAGGACAGCGACGCAAGTTTGATTGTTTAGTTTATGTACTCCATCACTTGGATTTACAAATACAACTACTACGGGGTTAAATTACAGAATTTAATTTGAAGGTATTTTCATCCATGTCGGAACATTTTGAAATAGCACCACGATTTCTACATATTCTCACGATTTAAGATTCGGATCATTTGTTTTAAGGCTGTCTTTATTAAGGCGAGTGCGTGTTTTTGCATTGTTTGTGCGTGCACATGGGAGCTGTCAACAACTATTCCCGATTTTTGGCTTTGCATTTGGAGTCGGTTTATCAAAGCAAGACAAGCTTGCCACAATGATGCTAATACATCAGAATAAATCAATTGTTAAATCCAAAATATTATGGCATGCCAGAACCAACTATTAAACAAGAAATGAGCTCAGCACTGGCAAATTACCTAGTGGATCCAGGAAGACCTCTGCAGTGGATGACCAAAAAATGCTCACCATAATTGAGAAAACAGAATGACTAGGCCGATCAGAAAGCCTCGCTGGTGAATTGACATGGAAGTGTCTGCCACTACCGTTCACAGACGAAAAACACCACGTAGGCTCACCGACTGAATACACGAGTTAGCCTCAAAAACAGGATGTCCTAAAACATTTTTGTAGTCACAGTTCTGTTGTAGCTTGTGCGTTGACAGAGGGCCTCCTCAAGTTCAAAAGTACAAAGGTACAAATGTATTGTAAGGCAACCGAGAGAAATACTAACATGTACATGAGGGATGGCAAGAGGTCAGGTTTGGAGAAACAAAGGACCTGGAACCGCTTATTTTGTGAAATAATGTGGAGAGGGTGTTGTGTTTTGGGCATGTTTGTTTGCCACTGATTCTGGCTCACTTGTCTTCATTGATGATCTAACTGCTGCCGGCAGCTAGAGGATGAATCCTGAAGAATCTCCTGCCCAGAAACAACCAAATGCCTCTAACAGCCATTGCTGGAACTACATATTGAAAGGGCCCTAATTTTTACATGGTTCACAACATATGGTTCCGTACTTCACTGTCAGTACAGAACAGCGGAAGCTAAGAGCATATTAAGGTTGACAGTGGCCTGTGTTGTTAAGGAGTACCGACTGAACAAAACACGGTGTGTATCATTCATGACACAGGTGTTATTTGCAACAGCGAACAGATGCTAATGTTGTTTTTAGCAACCCTCACTCTCCCCCTCTTTCCCTTTCTCTCTCTCTCTCTCTCTTTTTCTCTCTTGGTTTGTGTATGCGTGCGGGTGTCCTTGCATGTGTGTTTGTGTTTGTTTGTTCAAGCCCTCATCAACACCTTACCCTGGTGGGTCACTGAATCCCATGTTGTCTGGGGGCTGCTGTATTATCTGGAGAAAAGGGGCCTTTAAACATTCTAGTGTTGCATATGTGATGTGATGCAACGAGAGGGAAATGCAGTGGTTCTATGGCTGAGCCTCTAGAAAGTAAATTATCTGTTGCTTGTATGCAGGGGATTAAGGAATGAGTCAGTGATAAGGAAAAAACGGTCTAGAGTCACTTCATCATCATCTTTAATGCTAAATCGTTTTGTTGTGACAATATTGCCATAATTGTTCATTTCTTATTTCAGTCATTCACTTCTCAAATGTTCTCACAAATAGGTATCCAATTTGCTTTCTGCACTTTTATTTCCATGACCATCTAATATATAAATGGAGAAGAATATGTTTCGAACATTTAATTGCAGTCAAATCCCTGATGAGTAAATAGAATTATATCAGTGCCTAATAATAATCATGATTACATTGTAGAATTAATTTCCCTGGCAATTCTAAGAATATACTGAACATAATGCGGCTGTTTTCATCAGCTGCTCAGTGGTTTAATCTTGTCAATTATGGTATAATTTTATCTAAACGTTTCAATGTCAGTAAAAAGATGCATATTTCAGAGAATTGAAGTGAATTGAATCTATATTCATACTTTCCAGTATCCTTTCAATTGTCGTACTTCACAAAGTCCCCAAATTCAAACCAACATCCTTTTATATGCAACTGGACCCGGTTTATAACCCGTCTGGTACAAACAACTCCTTTAATGGGTCCAAACTATTGGGCAGTGGGTATCGATGATGTCATGATTTTGCTCTTTCGGTATAGTGCCTCTTACATTTATATTTCGTGCCCCGAGGCGATTAGAAAGACCCAAGTCGCGTCCTGCCACACCGGTGCTGTTGGTTTTCACAGGCCATGGCTTACAGCCAGCCAGCGGTGTCAGGATTCTGTCCTGCTGAAGGTTAGAGCGGACGTTAAGAGTTTCTATGATATTGTTCAAATATCGTTCGGGAAAGGTGTCGGCAAAGAGGAGCTCATGCTTTCCCAACGACAGACTTCTCAGGAGGCACGCTGGCGAAAGAGCGGTTTCAGCTGTGCAAACACAATGCTGTGCGCACACACACACACAGACCGACACAGTCGCACGCCTGCACACATTGGCCAACACAGGCCGTGTTCCTGACGAAACTCCGCCCACGGGACACCGGTCGATAGCGCCAAGAGACACAGACACGATGCTTGTGGCCGCTCCAATGCTGTCCCGTCCCTCCATAGGTCTACGACAGGCCCGTTGTGACATCACCAGCTGGTCCACTAGTTTCAGTCTATCGATGTGAGGCTAATGTCATTCCTCAGCTGGTTCAATAGTGCTGGTGACAGCTAGTAGGAACCCGGTCAGTAACAAAAGCTTTCATTGGCTGAGGTCTGCGCAGCCTATCACGGCCCTGGTGATTGGGAGTTGTCCCCTGGCTGCGTGCGGCTGTAATCCTCTGTCGGGTCGTGAAGGACGAGTTTCGACTGGAGGCTTTTTCAGGTGGTAGCTTTGGTTTACCACAGGTGTCCGTAGAAAATATGGAAGGAAGAGACCTACATTTTTTGATCTTGCAGGTTGCTGAAGTGCATGTAAAACCCGCCTTGTGGGGTCAATGTTAGAATCTCTAACAATAAGAAACACTAATAATAATAATGCATAAAAAACAAAAAGCATAATAATAATAAAACATTCTAGCTTCAGGACATATAGACACTTGTAATGCTTTAGTAGTCACATTTCTTTGGGCCCGTCCCATATCTGTTTTCCAAATCTGGGGAGGGGTGCCCCTTTATGCTTGTTCTGATTGTTTCAGTAAATAACACCGGATGAGACCCACATTAGTGCTGTCTTGCTGGATCCTGGTGCCCTATGCACACATGGGGAATATCATTCTAGGAAAGTTTCAGAACACATTTCATGCATTCACCGATGGCATCTCGGGTCAAAAGCCTAATTGCAAAAATAGTTTGGGCGGTGGTGTTATTTTAGCTACTCTTAATTATTTGGGGTCTTAGAAGTTTCTGAGAAACGACACTTTGCCGTCCTGGATGGTTCCATCATTGGGGTGCCAGGCCAGAGAAAACATCTGACTGGGCTGGGTGACGCCTAGAGACCGAAGGTGAGGGTTTGGTGAGGGACAAGGAATCGGTGAGGAACTGGGGTTTGTTGAGGGACAGGGGTTTTGGGGTCGGTCCGGTTTGGGAGGAGCTGGTGAGGGAAATGAGTTATGTGAGGAGGTCTTCAGAGGTGGTCTGGAGAGGTGGGGAGAGGGTGGGGTTAAATTGGCAGGTTGCCAGGCAACCAGACAGCACCAGCAGAAGTGTTTTATGTGGAACGAGCAGGGACAAACTGGTTCATTCGTAGACGAGCTCAGTGTGACCATCAGAATTGGAGGATGAGGATGGAGCTTTGAGGAGAGAGAAGGTGGGATTAGGTGAAGTGATAGAAGATGGTTCTAGAAGCTTCTAGAAAGTGGGATTAGGTGAAGCGATAGAAGCTGGTTCACGCAGAGGATAAGTGGGAGCCCAGAGTACCGAGGATGAAGAGAACGGATGGTTTGTCACCCAGAACTTTTGTTTTCTTCCCGTCTTGCTAAGCTGACCGCCATTTCAGCGCCATAAGCCGACAGTGATAAACGTAGCCACAGAGGAGGGTTGAGCCGGGTGGTAGGAAAGGAGACAGAGGGGGGCACAGTAAGTGGAAATGGAAGTGAGTACAGTCAAAGGTGCGGAAACAGGGAGAATGATTTTGTCGTCGATAGGATGTAAGAGGAGGGAATATGTGGGTAGGGACGTTGTCGGTTGCGACTGTGTGACCATGTGGGACGAGGCTAGTTGCAGTGAGACCCACATCAACAGGGCAGGTGAGACCCACTTCTACAGGGCAGGTGAGACCCACTTCTACAGGGCAGGTGAGACCCACTTCTACAGGGCAGGTGAGACCCACTTCTAGAAGGGCAGGTGAGACCCACTTCTACAGGGCAGGTGAGACCCCCTTCTAGAAGGGCAGGTGAGACCCACTTCTACAGGGCAGGTGAGACCCACTTCTACAGGGCAGGTGAGAACCACTTTCACAGAGCAGGTGAGATCCACTTCTACAGAGCTGGTGAGAACCACTTCTACAGAGCAGGTGAGATCCACTTTCACAGAGCAGGTGAGATCCACTTTGAGAAGGGCAGGTGAGATCCACTTCCATTGCAGGACCACACAAAGGTTGGTGTTACATCCTTGTAAGACAATATCTTTGAGGGTAGCAACCTGCCAATCAAGCGACTTATTAAGGCAGAGGTTTGAAGCTTTGCCCTCTTGAAGGATTGGCGTCAAATTTCAGGAAAAGGTTGTTAAGTGAATACAGAGATTTCCAAACACTCATTTTTGCAGGGTCCGGAATGACGCACAACATGTCACGTTGCACACAGATGACTTTCAGGAAAGGTTCCTTAATCCACAGACTTTGCTTAGGAGACACAAAACAGGGACATCACAAAAACTGCACACAGCAAACAGCAGCCGAGTGACTAGAAACACTAAGGCCGTTGGAACATCAAACAACAGGCGATTAGAAACACTAGGGTGGTAGGAACATCAAACAACGAGTGACTAGAAACCCTTGGGCAGTAGGAACCAGGAATATAACAAGATACAGGAGAAGACCTAACTAGACTCAGTGAAAACCAGTCAAAGAACATAGAAAACAGAACAAACAGAACCAAATTACACTGAACATAGAAATGTAACAGCTGGCATGGCACAGGCCTCGACCGGACGTTTCACACCGATTCCAAAACCCTTCTGGAGGGCAGTTCTATATTTGACTTGTGGGCTGCATACGGCTCATATTGTGACATTTAACTGTGCAATACAGAAATAAGAATAATAATGGCATTAAAGCAATGTTCTGGCTTGGGTTCAATAAGGCCATGCATTCATCCAGGATGAAAGGAGGGGGTTTCTTGTGTGACCGATGTGTGTTGTTCCCTCTCCCTTATTCTCACTCTCTTTAAACCATCTGTCTTATCGCCCGTTTCTTGGTGTGGAAAGTGAACTCCATCAGTCACTGTTTCTCTCTTTCATCTCTAAATCTCTTTCTCTTCTCATCTCTCACACCCCCATATCTCTGTCTTCATCTTTCTCTGCTCATGACACTGTCACATCTCTCTCCTTAACTGGCGTATCTGTCTCTTGATCCTCCGTGTTTGTTTATCTCTGTCCCTTTGTAGAAGGATGTTCCTCAATGCATTTACATTCATACATGTCACCTTGTGGAACGAAGTTCCTCCTTGGTGTTACATTCATACATGTCCATTTGTAGAAGGATGTTCTTCCTTGGTGTTACATTAATCTTTGTTCCCTTGTAGAAGGATGTTTCTCCTTGGTGTTACATTCATACATGTCCACTTGTAGGAGGTTGTTTATCCTTGGTGTTACGTTCATCTTTGTCCATGTGTTGAAAAAGTAGTCTAATCTACGCCTCTGTGATGTTCCTCTCAGATATTCTGAGCCAGTTTTGGAGTTGTTCAGTGTTTTTGTTGGCATATATAATTTGTTTTAGCAGTCGCATGTATTATTTACAGACGTCAGCTGCATGTACAGCTGCGTTCACACAGGCCGCTTGTAGAAGGTGAATTACCCTGTCGGTACTGTAGATCACCCTGTCGATACTGTAGATCACCCTGTCGGTACTGTAGATCACCCTTTCGATACTGTAGATCACCCTGTTGGTACTGTAGATCACCCTGTCGATACTGTAGATCACCCTGTCGGTACTGTAGATCACCCTGTCGGTACTGTAGATCACCCTGTCGGTACTGTAGATTACCCATTCGGTACTGTAGATCACCCTGTCGGTACTGTAGATCACCCTGTCGGTACTGTAGATTACCCATTCGGTACTGTAGATCACCCTGTCGGTACTGTAGATTACCCATTCGGTACTGTAGATCACCCTCTCTGTGATCTACCGTGTGTTTGTGTGTTGTGTTTGTGTGTTTGGTTTGTCTGTGCTGTATGTGCGTGTTCTGTTTGTGTGTGCATGTGGCTCATTGATTCCGTCCTGTCACACGCCTTATTTCACAAAGAGACGGATGTCTGAATGCAGACTCACACAATACACCCTACACACACTCCGCACGATACACACCACACACACTACACACGATACACACCACACACACTCCACACGATACACACCACACAGACTCCACACGATACACACCACACACACAGCCCCACACGGACGACACTGTACAGTGAGCGCATCGATCGGCCGCCAGAGAGTCCGGCGGGAAGGATGATGGATCTGGTGGCACTCGTGTGCCCGTCATAAGGGTGGCATAAGGGTGGCATAAGGGTGGCATAAGGGGGGCATAACAATTCTAAATGGGCACATTTTTACTTTTGATATGTTTTCCTTTGATTTGAATTTGAATTGATTGTCAGGTCTTTGCATCTTTCTGTATTTATTTGCGTTTTACACGGCGTCACAATTTATTTGGAAACAGGTTGAACGTGTTTTCTCTCTGCACTCTGGCATTGTGGAATAGAACGACATGCACATTGACAGAGTTCATTTCACAATAGTTTTCGAATTAACCATTTAAACATTTCAGAAATGTTTGCACACATTATAGCCAAGGAAGAGACCCATTGTCTGACAGAGTATCGCCAGGGAAGACACCTATTGTCTGGAAACACAAACTTCAGACACTGTAACATTTCTAAATGTAGACAATCTGCACTTCAACCCCGTATTTATTGGGTAATTTCAAATCAAGTGTGCTGTAGTCAAAACAAACCAGAACAAACAATGTTTGTTGTGTGCGTTGTCCAGATGCCCCCCCTCCCCACACACACACACATACACACTGACCCACGCTGGTAGTTGCATAGGCACACATGGCATTATGGTACCTTAGATGGTTCTAACAGGTTCTCCCAGGGACATATGGTACCTTAGAGATGTTTCTATCAGGTTCTCCCATGAAACCCAGAAGCTCCGTATCATCTCCCCGACCAAGACCCTTCTTGCACTTAGTTCATTGTATCTTTGTATCGACATAACTCTGTTTCCATGGTCTATGGAGAGTTCACTGAACTTCAGGACTTTGTTATTGCTCTGACATGCACTGTGAAGTGTGGGACCTTATACTGACATGTGTGTACCTATATCTAGAAACTTAACACGGCTTGACCTTAATTAATTCTAGAGACACGGCAAAGGATCTGAATACTTAAGTGCATGAGATATTTCAATGACTATATTTAATAAATCGGCACTCATTGAAAAAATTCATTATGAGGTGGTTTAGCAGGCTTCTTTGTAATTTTTCACACAGACCATCTCTACAGAACATCTATCCAGACAGTTTCTAAATTAGCTAACCGACACAGTCTGAACAATGTTCCTGAACGCTGTTTCTGAACCTATCTTCTCCACCATCTTCTCTACTGTTTAGCAGTGTAAATTGGAGGCTTCTGTGGCTTCTGGGTATAATATAACGTCT